>WAAG01072881.1:0-12731 GCA_013390105.1 Tichodroma muraria
CTCAGCAAAGAATGATGGTCCAATATAAGCAAAATTTTCCAAAAAAATATATTTAATATTTTAAAGTCTAAGGCCGGTACCCAGACTATTTCCACCAGCATTGCTGGCAGCTGGTCTGTCTGTCCAGTGTTTCCTTTTTCTGCACAAGGCTGCCAAAAGTACTGATATGGAGCAGAGCTCCTAAGGTTTCTGGCTCAGTAAGGACAAAGGGCAGCCAGACCTCCAAGAAGACTGTTTGCCTCCTCAGCAAATACATGTTGAACTAAGACACAGCTGATTCTGTTCCTGAATCACCTACCTGAATATTTGGCCAGCTCTTCTTTTAGGTAACCAGCCCTTGGCCAACACCATGGACACTTACACTACTTCTTCTAAGACTCCTAGAGCACCTGGGAAGCATCCCTGGCAGCCATCCAGACTGGCAAAAGATTTGACTTTTCTGTTTCTATGATAATTTGAGGTGATAAAGAAAATGAAGGTAAAGGGTTAACATGGTAACATGGACATGAAACTACTTCCAATATTCCAACAACACTCAATAAAATAATTTAGTAAAATAAAATGACAAAAAGACCCACAATAATAAAAAAATTAAAAAATGACCAAACAACAAAAAACCCCAACAAAACAAAACACAACAACCAAACAAATACCAGGAAAAAAACGACACAAGCAAAACCTAAAAATCCACAGATAAAATAAATTATAGAAACCAGAAATGGACAGAGAAAATTCTATGTCATAATCAAACTATAAATTTTTGTGCACCTTGTTCCCTCAAGGTAATCCAACCTCAACCTATTCAGGCAGAAACAATTCTTCTGGCTTCAGAAAGCACAGAGGAGGCCACATGCTGTCTGTCTCAGAACAAGGTATCTCCTAAATACCCCATTAAAGCCCATCTAAACATTCCAGAGTGCCTACTGTAACTCTTCCCACACTATTTTGAAAATATCAGGCACCTCAAAGTGAAGGTAAGACCAAGTTTTCAAATTAAAATAAGAACTCTGTTCTTACGTTGACGGCTGTTTTGCACGCCTTCAACAAGCTCAAAGATTCAAACATACACCTTGCTGACTCTCACAAGAGCTGGCAGTTTTCCTTACAAAGCTTTATTATGCTCCTTGAACCATAGGTTTAAAACTGTCTTGCTAGAATGCCCTCTCTTCCTTTTGCTACTGTAAAACAGTGCTCAACAAAAATACCTTCTGTTGCTTCTCAAATCATCTGATGAATTAGTCAAGAGCAAATTATTTCAGGATGTATTTAGAGTCTGTTTCAGACCTGCCATGCATGTGAAATTCTGGAGGATTTTTCCAAGTGTATCAGTTACTCTAGTAAGAGATATCTTCCTTCTTTCAGCAAAGTACCCAACAAGAGAGGGCAAGATGAGGATGTGCTGTAACACCATCCTGACTTCTTCAACTCTTCTCATCTCACTGCTCAGACCTGAGAGTGTCAGCTCTTTGGGACAGGAATTGTTTCTTTTTGTCCTGCTTTTTCACAGAACAAAAAGATTTAAGTCCAAGACTGGGCACTAGGAATATGGCATTACAAAATAAATCCTACTATTAAGGAATAAAATTAAATGTCTGAGTTTGAGCTGAAGTATGATTTTAGAGAAATATGTATGCATTAATATGCATACATTTTCTACTAGAATTCAGGAATTTTGCTATTCAGAAGAAAGCATACAGTAAATTATTACATTTACTTGATTAGATTAACTAGGATTTACTAGATTATCATTGTATTTTCTACGTAATAAACATGCACATAGCAACACAATCTATACTTGGCAGACTTGAAAAGACATTTGTCTTTAAATATGACTTTTTAAAAATGTTTTCCAGGAAAAATATACTATCTGAATGGGTAAAAAAAAAAAAAGAAAGAAGGAAAGAAAAAAGTCCAAAAAAGGATGATAATTTTTGGATGATACTGTCAAAATTATTCAAGAAAATTGTATTAGGCAGTAAACAAACCTGGGCAACATAAGGATATTAAAACTAGAAAAGTAAAATTGAATATAACTGTAAGACTGATTTACAAGTGATTTTGTCTTACAAAGTAACTCCAATACTGCAATACAAAACCCAGAGGTACTAGAAAACAGTGAGTGCAAAATAGTTGTATAACAGAATACAGCAATCAAAGAGCTAACCACCCCTAAGGGTATCCCGTGACTGAGTTTTGTGTAAAGGTCAGGAGAGTTAAAAGGCAGTAGAAGGCAATGTGGCATCCCTGAAAAAGGACTAAACTAACACAGTAGCTTCACCGGTAATTCACTCTGTAACCTTAGGCATATTTCCCTCCTCCTCCTTCGCCTTCCTTTTCTTTCACTCTTTTTGGCAATTTGAATATCTGCACAGATGTGGACAGACACTGAACCCATTCTGACTGCACTGCACAACAGCTGAACGGGAATCATCCCCAGCCAGAATGAGATTTAATGACACTGTGCTGGGGTGTTCAAGCCAACACTGCATGCTGACATCTCTCTATATTTACTATCTCTCCCTCCCAAATGTATCATAATGTTTGGTTTTGTAATGTAAATAAAAGTATTTCAGACATCAACAAAATGACACCAAAAAAAAAAACCCTATCAAAATACCCACATATACAGATCTTCATTTGTTAAATAAAGGGAGTATAGCCAAAGACGCATAACATGTGACAACACTATAGTATCAGTAGGTATCTTTGAGACAGGCCTAAAACACAGCCCCAGTTTGCAGATTAGAAAATGACCCATTGGGGAGTATATTTTCAGATTAGTACAGTCTGTGTCTTCATTTATTTTGGACAGTCCAGCATCCAGCTATAACAGTCCCTGAGACATTACGGCTCCTGTAGACAGAAACAGGCAGAGTTGATATGACCAAACTCAAAAATATAGTGTGACAGCTAAGGGGAAGGCTGGTTCAGGCTTCAAAGCTTTTAGATTCAGGTAAATATTTTTGTGTCTGGTGGAAGCCAAGCAGCCTGCTGCTGTGGTTATACTTTTATCAGTACTCATACCAGCTGTATAAGTACTCAAAATTAGTCTGACCATAAGATTTGAGAGGCATTCATATCTCATGTGTATCATGATCTGGGCAAGGGGATCAAGTACTCCCTCTGTCATTTTACACATGACAGCAAGATGGGCAGGAACACTGATGTGCTGAAGGGTAGGAAAGCTCTGCAGAGGGATCTGGACAGGCTGGACCAATGCCAAGAACAGCTGGATGAGGTTCAACAAGGCCAAGTGCCAGATCCTGCACTTGGGTCACGACAACCCCATGGAATGCTGCAGGCTGGGAACAGAGTGGCTGGAAAGCTGCCTGGCAGAAAAGGATCTGGGGGTGCTGGTTGACACCAGTTGGACATGAGCCAGCGTGTGCCCAGGTGGTCAAATAGGCCAATGTAATCCTGGTCTGTATCAGAAACGGGGCAACCAGCAGGACTAGGGCAGTGACTGTCCCTCTCTACTTGACATGGTGAAGCCACACCTCGAGTGCTGGGTTCAGTTCTGGGCCCCTTAGTACAAGACACCAAGGTGCTGGAGCATGTACAGAGAAAGCAACAAAGCTAGTGAAGGGTCTGGAGCACAAGTCTTATAAGGGGCAGCTGAAGGAGTTGGGGTTGTTTATCCTGGGCAAAAGGAGGCTCAGGGAAAACCTTATCACTCTATAACTACCTGAAAAGAGGTTGTAGCCAGGGGTTGGTATCTTTTCCAAGTCCNTAAGATGATCATCTTTCCAGTTGTCTCTTTCTGTATTTCTCACATCAATTTGTTATCTTTCACTAAAAACTTCTTTCACTCATGTACTTATTTTACAGAAAATTCAAGGAGTTTATTTCCTTTCATAAGCTGGAGAGCCTCTGGTCTTATTTCTGCAAATATAGGTTTTGAAATGTCGCACTTATCTAAGAAATCTTGTAGAAATTGTTTCTTCGCTAATTAACAGATAGGAAAATACTAATAGACTGCATGCAAAGCCTTTGCACTACGACAATTATGCTAATGTTCCCTGATGTTTTTTCTTATTTTCTTTTTAATTGTAGAGACACAGAACATAATCCTGTGAACATCCAAAATTGATGGTGCTTATTATCAAACTGAACACTAGGCAATTTCCTCTCTGAGTCCTTACATTTTATGCTGCCAGTAATTTTTGTTTTGTTTTGCTTTTTAAACAGCTGTCTCTAAAGATTCACAGGCATGAGCAGCTCTAGAAAAGATCCTCTCTTCCACTACTTGGCTCCATAATCCAGAAGATGCAGCCAGCATCCTCTCCCTACAGACATTCACTAAGGCAAATGGGAAGACTCCTGTGAGTCATGGTACAACACAGGCTATGTCAGCCATTCTTCCTGCACTTGTTTCATAAATTTCAAAATCAGGAGTGTAGCTGTCATATGCACAGCATGTGAATTACATAGAGATTTGTGTCACATATACCTACAATGGGCAAAACCACAAACTCAACACCACTACGTATAAAATTGGAAAATTTTTTCAATGTTTATGCATAATACTATATATAAACACAATGCCTAAAAATCAGTTCTCAGAAATGGAAACTCATGGAAGAGTCATAATCACATAACTGCAGAATAAACTTCTACCAAAACTTTTAATTGGTAACAATGCAGTCCTATTTTCACTCTCAGTGTTAGCATTTCAGGGCTCTGCTCCCCTTTCTCCATTTATGTTTTTCAAACCTGTAATTCTTGGGGTTTATTTCCATTGCAGAGGTACATCTGGCTGCTGCACAGCTGCATTGCCAGTGTCGTTTGTATTCATCCAACAGTATCTGGGACAAAGGTGGTAAAACACCTACTCTCAGCAGGCTGTTCTGTGGTATAGGCAGACCAATAGGTAGGATATTCTTCCCTGATTTCCTGCCCATACCCTGAATGGCTGTCTAATTCCAACAAGATTATTTGGAGTATGACCCAGTGGTTACAATACTCAAAATTCAACAGCCTATGTGAGTGCAGAAGTAGTGTGGATGTCGTGCTTAAGCTTGTCTTTAAAACATGCTTAGCATCACATTTAAACTGCATATCGCTGTACAGACAGGTAACTCCCGCACTTGCCTTTAAATTGTTTTTTACAGTTTTCACATTAAAACACTCAGAAATGTTGCTGGGGCAGTACAGGATTGCACCTAGCCTGCTCTGCCAGCAGGCACACTGGTCCCAGCAAACAGAATGTTTGTGGACATGCCCTGCCTTCCAGACCACAACATACCTTAATGCAAGCCTGCCTTTTGTTTGACAATTTAAGCTAAAATGCCAAGGAAGTTGCTGGCATAGCTGAAATAAAGCCCTGGTGTGATTGGTCTGTGTTCTGCACCACTAGTTCTGATGCAATGAACAGTAACTTCCAAAAGAAGCCTTTTAATACCTGAGAGCTATAACATTTTACAAGGCTGCAGACACATTTACTTTAACTTGTCTATCAAAGCACATATTACCACAAAGGCTTAAATGCAAACCCTTCTCTCCTTTAG
Organism: Tichodroma muraria; assembly: GCA_013390105.1. Taxonomy (NCBI): domain Eukaryota; kingdom Metazoa; phylum Chordata; class Aves; order Passeriformes; family Sittidae; genus Tichodroma; species Tichodroma muraria. The sequence continues at coordinate 5,508 of WAAG01072881.1, forward strand.
GTGGTCATGACATAGACAAGTAGCCTTTTTAAAACCAGTCAGCAAGTGAATCTAGAAGCCTTTTTCTCTTTGCCTAATCAGACAAAACATTATAGCAAATTAGTTTAAAATAACAAAAAAAGCCTACATGCTTACCTAAGCTTCTTAATCTCATACTTAAACACAGCCTGTGTTATATAAGCTTTCCTTTGAATTAGGGCAATATGAATGACTCAGTTCAAATTTCTGTAGAAAATATCACAGGAGGTTGTTTGCTCACTTCAAGGTTTTTGAAAAGGCCAATCTTATCCAGATAAAGCAGAGACCACTTTTTATATGCAGTGACGGCTACTAACACTGGGCTACGACACACAGTCCTTCTTTTGTCTCAAAGTGGTACTCCATTAGGAAATCCAACAGGCCCCTTTGGCTGAAGCAGAGCTGCTGCAGCATTTGCAGCTGACAGTGGTAGCTCTTGTCCTTGCAATGGAGCATACACAACTCTTCAGCATACAGAACCTTTTCTCCCTCTCTCCCCATCCTTTGTTTCCAGACAGCTGCTGGCAACACAGCTACACACCTACTCTCAGAACTGGCAATCATTTTCCAATGTTCATACTGAAAGCTATTACTGGACCAATCATATTTGTAGTATCTTTCTCCTATTAACATTAAAGTGACTTATACTATTTTGAAAGCAATATCCTACTGCCATTTAGCCAGAATGTCTTTTCAACTTATTATGACTAGAAGAGCAAATAATCACAACTTCCATGATCCTCAGACCAAAGATTCCTAATCAATGTATGAAATACCTTCTGCAACACATTACAGCTACATTTTGAAATCACTACTTAGAAATTTACTTTATATTACATATATCTTTAGGCTAGGATTGGTATTATTTTTGCTGTATTAAAAGACGTGCAAATGCTAATATTTACTATTGTAAAATACATTCTTTCAGAAGATAAGAAGGCTTAAACCACTGCTGTTACTAAACTGCTGGAATAGTCAAAATGCATTAGTACTTTCAATAACAACTAAACTTGATTTAAAGACTGTGTACCTAAGAACCTGTGGTCTAATTTTCAAAAACTGAAAGAATTACCTCAGTGCAAAAGGTTCAGTGTAACTGAAGAACAAATTGGAAACCCAAACCTCCTCTCATCTGCCTAATTCTAAAATAACACTCCACCCTAGCATACTTATCATCCAAATTGCCATTAACATATGCTGCAGTAAACAAATCATCACCACAATGAAAAATAGAAAATGTGCCCTTTCACAACTGGCATGAGCACCTCACATAACAGAGCCATCAAGCGCATGGATCCTGTGCACGCGCACATGGAAGGCACCAACACTGGTATAAAATCGTGTAGGGCAAAGTGAAGAGACCTTCCTAGAACAGCAGAACTTACATATGAAACAGTAAAACACAAGACATGCACTTAATAGAAGAACAGCTTTCACAAAACATTTCTTACATTTCTGATCATTAAACCTCTTCCTCAACAGAGACAAAATAATTTGAAAAGATAAGCTTTGGGACTAAAATTTATAGCTTTTCCAGATACTAAAAATCATCAATCTAACAATGACACATTATTATAACACTCACATCCTCTCCCTAGATAACTTCTCCATGTTCCACAGGTAATAATTATCTGTCTCTTTTCATCCCACAGAGCTAACAACTTGAAGACCTCCAGCCTTGCAAGCAGCTTCTACTGTCCCACAGGTTAAAAAAAAACCCTTTCCATTGTTTCTCAAACTGTATATTAAATTAACATTATTAAATTAAACAGAACAACAATTTTCAACATGTAGTGTTTTACTTCAGTTTTGAAGAGATGGTTTTGTATTCAGGAACTGGCTTATTTTTCCAACATCTCTTGCCTATAAAACTCAAACACACACTCACTCTCTCTCTCTCTCTCTCACACACACACACACACATCTATCATACATACATTTATTATCATACATAATAAAGACTTACTAATATATATTTACACATTGTAATGTATGTGTGTACGTGCAAATTTATGTATTTTTAATATATATACATGTAAAACTTCTAAATATATCTTCATAAAAACCTTGTCTTATAAAATCATTAAAATACTTTCAAAGCTTACATTATCACATCTCAGAAACATATACTGGCTTAAATAGGCAAGAAAAGATAAAAATCATTAAAAAATTAGAACTGTAGATAATAAAGGCCTGATCTTATTTTATTGGGCTTGTGTGGCCAGGTTTGGTAGCAAGGGGGCTACAGCAGTGGCTTCTGTGAGAAACTGCTGGAAGCTTCCTCCATGTCCAGCCGAGCCAATGCCAGCCAGCTGCAGGATGGACCCACTGCTGGCCAAGGCTGGTCCAGTCAGGGATGATGGTAATGCCTGTGATAACACATTTAAGAAGGTAAAAATTAAGTTATTGCTCTGTTGTAATTGTGGCCAGAGAAGAGCAGGGTGAGAATAGTGAGATGAACAACAATGCAGACACCAAGGCCAGAGGAGGGAGATGAGGTGCTCCATCAATAGGAATCGGAGCTGGGATTCCTCTGCAGACCGTGGTGAAGCAGTTGTGCTGCTGCAGCGTGTGGAGCTCCCCAGGGATGCAGAGATCTGCCTGCAGCCCGTGGAGAAGACCCATGCCTGTCACAGTACAAGCTGGTTTGTACTGGACAATAAATCCAGATATAAATAAGAAACCCATCCCAGTTCCAGAAACCAGGACTCTGGGTGAACAAAGGTAGGATACATTCAAACCTAAACAGAGACTTCACCCAATCATGTTTCACCCTGCACTGCAGATGCTCGGTGGAGAGAGTTGGGCGGTGTTGAAGCCAAGCCAATCAACTGTCTAGGGATTTTTCATTAGTTGATTCCAATCAACTGTCTAGGAATCTCCTATTTAAGCAGAAACCTGAGCAATAAAGCTGACTGATGTTGCATGAGAGCTGGGGTGTGTGTCTTGTCTCTGTCTCCATCCCTCCCCCTTTCATAACACATGCCAGAGCAAGTGGGTGCTTGACAGGAAGATATGACTCCATGGGAAGCCTGCACTGGAGCAGGCTCCGGTCGCAGGGACCTACAGAGGGGTGGAGAGAGGAGCCCACACTGAAGAAAGTTTTCTGGTAGGATTTATGACCTCGTGGGTGATCCACGCTGAAGCAACCTGTCCTTGAAGGACTGCAACCATGAAAATGTACCCACTCTGGAAAAGCTCATGAAGAACCATCAGCTGCGGGAATGACTCACACCGGCAAATTCAGTGGAGTTGAATCCCATGGGTTGAATTCATGCTGGAGCAGGGGAAGAACTCCTCTCTCTAAAGAGCAGCAGAAGCAACCTGTGATGAACTGACCAGAACCCCATTCCCCATCTCCCTGTGCTGCTGGAAGAAGAAAGTATAGCCCAAGAAGGAGGAGGGGGGGCTGGAGGGGGAGGTTTTTTCAAGATTTGTTTTACTTGTTATTATCCTGCTCTGATTTTCACTGGAAATAAATTCAATTAATTTCCCCAGGCTGAGTCTGTTTTGTCTGTGACAGTAACTGGTGAGTGACAACTTCCCTTGTCTTTATATCAACCCATGAGCCCTTCGTTGCATTTTCTCTCCTCTGTCCAGTTGTGGAGGAGAGCGATAGAGGTGTCTTTGCTGCCTACCTGGCCTCCAGACAGGGTCAAACACAGCTCACTTACACATCCCACTTACTCTGGGGGAGGGCATCACACCCTTTGAATATTCTTAATACAGATTTGCCTTACCTATTTTAAACCTCCAGAGACAGCGCTGCCCTAGAGTTTTTTCAAGTATATAGCTGTCACATAAAGAGTTTTCTTGTCCCAGATTCCCAGTGTTATGGAGCATGCTGATTATTTTTGTTCAATTTGTTATCATTTGGGAAACAGAACCATAATTGCTCATGCTAATCTTTTCTATATTCGGAGACAAATTTTTTGCCATATTATTGGCATATATACCTCTCAACCTTTCTACTGAGTAGTAAGAAATGTTCTTTTGTCCTTCTAATATCTGCGCTGATTATTGTTTGTCTCCTCTGGAAGCCATCCAATTCATCTGTTTCTCTCTTCTAAAGTCTAATTCCCAAGACCAGGCAAAATGCTTCTGTGACGTCCCACTCAATGAAAAAAATAAAAGCTCAGTAGCAACTCCCATGTGCTGCAAACGACACTCCTGTCTGCATGTCCCAGGGCTATTTGCTCTTTTTTATGCCAAAGAATCACATCATTAATTAATTTCAATTTTGTGGTTATTCTAACACCCAGATATATTTATACACTACTGCAGCCTACACATTGATTTCCTATTTTTTACATAAACATTTGATTCCTCATTTCTAAATTTTAGTAGTTAGCATTTATCTTCATTGATTTTCATCTTACTGACTGAAAAACATCCCTCCAATTTATCACTCATTTTGATCTGAGACTAAGTGCTTAGAACTCTTAGCATCTCCATGTTATCTGCAAAACAATAAAATTGCTTTCTACCGCAAACAAAGGATCTTTTTAACATTCTGTAGATGTATCTTATTATACTCACAGATCAAATGGAATATACAGTTCTCTAGGTTTAATAAACTTTGTGATCACTGTTTAGTTCATGGAACATACTGTTATTAAATAAGATGCATATATTCAATCTCTTACCAAAAGTGTTCATACAGTACTGGAAAGAGGACAGATATTAAAAACTTTAAAACCAAAGATATTTCAGAAAAAAAAAAAAAAAATGTAAAAGAGAAGAAATAAACTATCTCAGAAAGTACAGGTTATGACAAAGAAAAGAAACTGCTATGACTTTCTGCATGAAAACATACAGCTAATCAAAAACTGACAAATAATAAACAAATATTGCCCTGATAAGGACAAAAATTCATAGAAAAAAAATTACCAGAAAGGAAACAAACAGCACCTGTATACAGGAAATTCTACAAATCTTTAACCAAATCCACAATTAGAGATCAATACAACCTCCCAAGTAGATTCTGGGAAAATTTTGTACTACCTTCAGCTTTTAAAATAAATACTTAAAAAAACACAGAAATGAATTCAGCACATAATTTCTGAATAAAATATCTATTGAGCTAAATAAGGCTTTTCATATTAAGGAAAAACACATTTTAAAGAGAAAAAAAGTATAAACTATAATTTTGCACTGCCTTGAGTTTCTTTCATAATTGTACATCTTCAGGCAGAGGAGGGATAGAAGAGGAGTTAGATACTGAAGGAGATAATTCATGAAAGACAACTGTCAGACACATCATCTCCAAGAAAGGGAATTTTGGTCCAGGAAGGTCAGCAGGAAAAAGTGAAGTGTGACAACTGGGGAAAGAAAATCAACTGAATAAAAGGGTATGTTAAAAGATTTTCAAACTGCAAAGAGTAAGGATGAAGAACATATATAAGTAGAACAAATGAAAAAAGAATGCATATAAATACCTCAAAATGCTGTCTTGCCAGTGAGTGCAGTATACTGCAGTAAACATTCCTCCACTCTAAATCTTATGCAACACTTACAGTAAATGATAGTATTTTGGGTTCAAATCTCTTCAAACTCCTTTCAAATATGATTAATTTATTTTTACTAAATCTCTACAAGGTAACTATAGTTTGTACCACTTTACAAATGGATTGACAGACAGTCTGCCTTGTCCAGTCTCACACAATAACTATGACAGGATGAAACCATTTCAAATTCCAAGTCTCTTCATCATCTAAAATATCATCCTTCCTCTACACTTTTCCAAGTATTTTCTGAAGACTGGCACTAACATCAAGACCTACAGCAGAATGTTCTAGTTTCACGATGTGCCCTGAACTGTACCACTAGGTATATAAACAGAGTCATACAATCCACTTATTTTGCAATAAAAGACTTAGTGACTTAGTGAAAAAATGCATTTATAGGTGGGTAATATAAGCTTGGCAGTATCAAAAATAGATGCAAATACATTCTGCCAGTTTTACTATGCATAAGCCAAAGGGAAACCAAACATCCCAGTTCATATTCATGGCAAAATATAAGTCAACTCAATCAACAGTAGAAATAATTGCTTAAGAACAGTTCATAGACTCTGATCTTTGGCAGCCACCTTCAAACCCTTCCTCTCATACCAAACCTGTTTACTTGCTAAATTGAAGAGGAGGATTCAAAGGTTTTGACGTTAAGCATTTCAAAATTACTATAAATGATGCATTCTGTAACCACTGAGTGAAACAGTTCTGGAATTGACAATTCATGCATTTCACAAGTTAAGAAGTAAAAAATTTGTTCCAACATGGGGAGCCAAAGAGCAGTTAATACATAGAAATATGTGAATACAGGAAAAACTTCAGTATGAATAAGCAGTAAGCAAACTAATAGTTTTCTATGAAACTCGGGTCTTGCATTTGATGGATCATTGATTCTTAATACTTCTCTATAACTCAGCACTTACTAATAAATGAACAGTAAAGCCTCATCTATTACTATCAGAATTGGATAGTGGCACAATAGGCTGACACATGTTTCCACCTACACAAGCACATGATTTTTCCACCACGCACTGAGCAGGGTGCAGTGATCAGCTGTTGCTTGGAAAGGAGCTGATACTGCAGTGCAGTGCAGCAACTGAAAGCTGCCACTGTCATGTTCTGAAGCTGTTACTTCTGAGGGTAAGGATGGATTGAGATATGCTACAGCTCTCTCAAATCACAATCTGGAATTCTGATAAATTTTCCTATCCACCTCTCTTGAATGGAAAAAAATAAATAAATAATAATAAAAAAATGTGTGCAGACTCTAAGAGGCAAAACATCATTTCTCTCTGTCTGCTGAGAGAAAAACAGAGTATTTTCAAAAGAATGTTTCTTCATATTAATTTACCCTTCAAAACTGAGACCAAGGAAAGTACTGCTGTTGCTCAGTGTAGAACTAAAGCTAACTAACAAGTGATTTCCAATTTTATGAATCTCTCAGATTTCAGTATTATTCCCATTTTGAAACAAAACTTCAAACCAAGGCTTCCTCTTTAAAAGCAAATTGTAGGAGCTACATAAGCATTGGAAAAACGGGGAAAAAAAGCATGGTTCAAAGAAGATAAGCACTCTGACTTGAAAATCAACTTTAAGTCATCAGATAATATATAAAGGACAGAGTTTTTACGTATCACTTTCTTCTTTGCATAAGGTTACAATAAATTATATATTTTAGGACAGTATATCCTGT
>WAAG01072885.1:210-19165 GCA_013390105.1 Tichodroma muraria
TCCATGGTGAAGCAGCTCGGATTACAGTAGCCCTAAGATTCATTGCAATTTGTAATCTCTAATATAAATTCTAGAGGCTTTCATCATGCACTGAGTCAATCAAGAAAATCTTGTGATTTAAAAATTGTCTGTCCCCTTACTGTCACACAAAAAAATAGATGGATAAAATCCTATTACAGGACTACTCCTATATGGTTCCAGTGTGCTTCTCTGGACTCCTCAGTCACAAAATTAAGTTTGTCTCTTTAACAATGAATTAGGTATTATTGCATACAAGTTCTTTCCCTTATCTCTGAAGGAAAAAGGAAACAGGAAAAAAAAGTGACTTTTTTCTTATTTTTGTGTTTATCAACACTTATTATCAGTCAAATATAATTTAGGGACATCCATTGCTTTATGACTATAGCTGGTACAGCACTTTATGAGCAAAACCCTTCAGAGCTGTCATCAGCTAAAGGATTTTTTAGTCAGAAAAAACTTCTATCATCATGAAGAGTCATTATTACTGGGTAACAACTGCCGTGTCTTGCAGCCATCTCTAATCCAGTCAGGTATTATTTTTGGAAAAAAAAAACCAAACAAAGAAAAAACACAGCTGGATCTATATTTTGTTTTACATGTACCTCAGGATGAGAGATGCAAATCTGAGTCTGGTTGGAAGGGCATTTTTCCTTCATGAGTGCTTTTAAATTACAGGGTATCTTTTCATGTAAAGCCACGACAACCTTTTTCTAGAATTTTCAAGGGATTGGAAACCCCAGACTTTAGAACATCTTTAGAGGAAGCAACCTCTCCCCAAACTTCAGTCTTCTCTCACTTTGAAAGACTGAGCTTGCCTAGTTTGGTAAGTCGACTTGGGAATGGTGATTCAGAAACCCAGTTTAGGTACTTTGATTCAGGGAATGCAGAGGACTGGACAACTAAAATGAAGAGCATGGCCCCCACACTCTGTGAGGGAGAGGACATGGGCATCTTCTACAGTTCTCATTGCTGTGGATGAAGATAGAGGAACTCATAGCCAAAGGCCACTCTCTAGACTGAGGGGTGTGGGGGAAGGGAAAGCAAAGCCACCATTTGGGAATAGGCATGTGATTGTGTCTTGTCTGTGCTGTGTTGCACACTCTCTGTTTAACCTGGAATGACAAACACTGAAGAGGAACAGACATTAGTGAGCGTCTGGAGAACACCTGGGCCCACAGCACATCCTTCCCTGCTCTGTCTCTTCTCCAGGACATCTCCCTTCCAGTCCCTGGGCTCTTTCTCAGCCTTTCTAAACTCAAAACTGACAAACACTTCCGCAAACTCTAAATCAATTCTGGTTTCTATATCCAATAACAAAACACAAAGAAAACCCCAAACAACAACAAAAAAGACAAATACTGTTGTGATGTTGTCTATCTTTTCTCACAAAAGGCAAAGGAGTGTCCTTACAAAGTTTGGAAGTTGGACTCCTCTCGGCTTCAAAGGGATCTTCCTCAACAGGGTAGCAGCTTCATCACCCAGACAGAAACGAAACTGGGGGATGTGGAGGAGGGTATTGTGCACATTTAGCCTGTTGGAAGTTGTTGGGAAGAAGCCTAGTTCTGGAGCTGGTGGTGCATATTTTCCATTTGGAAGAGGAATGGGCCTGTCTAGAATTCCACTTTCTATACTTTTTTCTTTCATTTTCTGACTATTTCATGCAATTGTATTAGTTGTCTCTGGGGCAAGGCCATGAAAAAAGGATACTCCTCTGACACTCATTTTTAAGAAGAAATTAGTTTTGTTCATCTTAATTCCTTCAAAGTGTCAGTACAGGGCAGAGTCAATGTTTTTTGGTAACGCAAACAAAATATCCTCGTACTTGGCTAAAACCCATCTTTCTATTCTTTTAAAATGTACAAGGAAATCCTAAATCTAATACCAGAAGCAAATCATTGTCTGTGTGGATAGTCAAAACATTCATCTCTACTTTTTATAATATCTTTGTTCCTATACTGGTTGATGATTTATTAAGTATATCAGAGTTATTAAAAATTGAAAGGCTTTGATATTTCTTTTAGCTGGTAGGAATTATACATCAGCTATTTCAGATCCTCAGATATGTTACAAAATTGGTCCATCATAAAGCCCAGAATTAAATTAAAATGAAGTGTAAATAGTAGCCTAGTGAATGTTGCCAGGTGACCTTCTGAAATATTTAATACAGCTTGACTTAAAGTTTATTGCTTTAAACCTGAAAGTTGTGTAATTTCACACAGGAAGGACAGTCTTGAGATAAAAACGTGATGACTTAGAAAAAGTAGCTTCATTTTGCACATAAATTTTGAGTGTGTCAGCTGCTTTTCCCACAAGGGGTGGTGTGAAGCTTATTGTTGCCTCTTGGTCTGCCCAAGTTAGGTGCCCTGAGTCTTACTTTTGATGTGAGTGTTTCTAATAACTCTAGCGTAAGAACTGGCTGGAAATACCACATTTCTCCTTTAAATATATCAGATTTTAGTTAATTTTAAGGAGAAATTTCTCTGATTCCCCATCTTTGCTTAGTTTTTCTTATTGATTTTTTGTCCCCTGCCTTCCAGTGAACCCAAAACTCTCTTCCAGCTTCAAGATGCCCTATAGTTCTAGGTACTCTTGTGGAAGGAGAGCTGTAGTGAAACCTTCTCCAGAAACCTTTGGCATTCTTTTTATTACAGTAATGTGCATGAAGTTCTTTTATAAACAAAGCCCTTATATTGAATACAAAAATACCATGAAAATTATTTATATCTTCTTTGCAACACTTTTATATGGGCAGAGTGGTGTAAAGATTCTATCAGGTTACTAAAGTTTAGGCATCTATAAAATATAGATATCTATACAAAAGTATAGATACACATATACAAAATTTTCTGGAGTTTCAAGAGATTTTTGTTAGCCCTCACTCTAACATCTCCTTCCCTTTTCCCATGCTGCTGCCTAATTCCTGCCAGCACAGCTGCCGGGGCTGGCAGAGGGATCTGGCTGAAAAAGAAGGATTTTGCTTCCCTGGTTGGGATCTGAGTGCCTGGGGACAGAGGAGCCCTAGAGCAGCCTGTGTGATGAGCAGAGAGCAGCTGGTTGGAAATGCTGACTGTGGGGGAACATCTGAAACCAGAAATTGAGCTCTAATCACTGTTTCAGGATAATGTTTCTTTCCTGTGATTTATAGCCTGGAAATAAAACAAAGACTGGCATATATTTACTGTTTTTTTGATCACAGTTTTGCTATTGGAATCTATTTTATGCACCTGAATATTTTTTTTATTTGGCCCAGCTTAGCTTTCAAGATGTCAGCACAGAGAAGAACAAATGACAAAGAAAGAATGGTTAAAGGCTTTTAGCTACTAAATATTTTAACAAAAAATATGACTTCACTAAAAAAAAGTCATTTTTCCATTTTGGTAAAAAATGCCTGAAAATAAAAGCCAGGTGGTGTGCTGAGATATTCATACTCAATTTTACTTCTTTCATTATGATTGAAACCCAAATATATCTATAGGTAAGTCAATTATGAAAAATTGTTATTTTAATGAGCAAGTGAGGTCATTTATATGGGAAGATACATGAATCACTGACTGGATCCATCTGGTGGACTCGCTGTCATTCCCTCAAAGTATGATAAAGATGTTAAATATATATGCCCTATTGAATTAATATGAATAACAGGTTTTATCTTAATACACAGATAAAGGACATTAATATTCTATTAGATTTGCTAAGAAGATCAGAAAACGTGTTTGCCTATTGGACTGCAGCATCTTTCATACGCAACTATAATTTGAAATCAAACAAATATTACTAAACCTGAAGTTTTCAGCAATTTTGAAAACGAGGGTCATATTTTCATAAAGACATCTCATCTCTGATCTCATGTTCACTGCCATATACAGTCCATCATAAAAAGGACTAGTTGCTTATAATGATTAACATGAGGATCCACAAAGTCCCCTGCTCTCTTGGGACTGATCTGCACGCTCTCCTCTTTTACCTATTCACACTGGTTTGAAAGCAGTTTCAGCCAGACTGGAAAACTGCTGAAGTCAATGGACTCTTCATTGCCAGAATTTCCCCCCTCTGTTATTAATAATATAACAGTAGCTGCATAAGTTTTCATGAATGTGGAGGACTCTGTCAAAGCAGCTTTCAGAGCACACAGATGCAGCTGCAATGAGCCTTTGCTGGAGCCAGGTCATCCTTGTATAAGCATGGGAAAGGGCTGCTGCCAGCACAAATCCATCATTGTAAGGCCCCCCAGGAGCCTGCAGACAGCCCAGCTCTGTCCCCTGCTGCTGAGACAGTCCTTATCTCGAGCCCTGCTCTTGACCACTGCATCTTCTTCCTCAGCTTGGCAAGGCCTGGCATGCCTGGCTCCACTGCTTTATCCCTGCTGTTCCCTGCACGGGGCTCTGAACCTTCTGCCCGGCCGTGCTCTGCCTTGTCCCCACAGACCCCACCAGGCTGCTCTATGCTCCCTCTTTCTGGTGGCCCTAAATTCACATTCTTCTCATACTCCTGGCCTAAAGGACAAAAGATTGTTATCAGTGTCCTAATCATAGCATGGAATGTTTCTATATTCGGTAAAATACATTTTATCTAACACTGGCCTGCTACCTACGTGGAGCTACTGAAGCTAAAAACAAGCTGAAGTTTAGGAGAATTGAAAAGGGCACCAGGCAATCAGCACAGTCTGTTACTGGCTCATTACTTGCTCAGACCACCCTAAGACAGAGATGCTGCAGTTACAGCAGAGAGTTGCCACATGTATTCGCCAACCTGTATGTATCTTAATATAGATCTTCATGTCTGCCCTCCCTTGGGTCTGTCTTGCAGAACAAGCACTACTGACTACTTTGTACCCACATGGGAGCATCCCCAACAGATACCAATCTTATCAATTACCTCACTGGAATGTTTTCACATGAATACTGCAGTGTGAAATGACACTGCCCCTGTAATTGTGCACTAAGGAGAAACTACCGTTCATCTGTCCTTTCCTGAAGCCAGCAGGAGAGCAGTGCTCATTTCAGTGGAATTATGTCAGCTGACTCTGCTGAAAACCTGGTGGTGTGATTATTTTATGTGGCCAGAATAAGCTGAATGTGTAACTGTGGTATTAGAAACATGAGAAGATGCATATTAATAGTTTAAAGGTTGGAGAAGATGATCCCTGAGGATCCTTCAAAGCTGGTATTCTATGGTATTCTATAATAGTGGTAAATTTATCACTGTTCACATCCCCATATTAACTATAAGGAAATGAATAACTTCTGTAGTTTGCATATGGAAGGCCTTCTGTGTTAAGGATGATTTATTTATTTCTCTTTAATGCTTCTGGGATTCCTGAACAGCTGTCAGCTGTACCTGAGTAGAAGTACTTGTATATTAACACATTGATAAGCAGAAATTGCATTATACACTGCTGCATCTGTTAATTTCATTAGTCAGTATTTACAATTCAAATAATGTAAGCATTCAAAATTATGTTGTTCACATGTGGTAAAATTTCATTTCTTCATTTAACATTTCAAAATATGCATTTGGTCTTGGTTTGGTTCATGACTGTAATGTTACCTAAATGGAAAGCACCTACAATTCCAATTTAGTTTTACGATTTACTTAGGAAAATAATACCAGTCAAATACAATACTTACTCTTAAGCAGTTCTTACAGAACATATGGAATATAGTCATGGATTAGAGTACTATTTGAATAAACAGCTGCTTATGGCCCAGGTTTACCCTTGTGATCCATCGTTTATGGTTTGGTGAAGCTGGCTATCACAAATGGACTGAAAGTTGGTGAAGCTGTAACAAATAATATACAACAACATCATTTATGCTGTTATTTAATCAGTACAGATGCCTGTATGCCCATGTCAGCTACAGTGATGCCACACGACTACTTTATAATTTTTCTTCTTAAACCACTTGAATAGAGAAATATTTCTCTAGACTTTGTCCTTAACCTTCATCATTGATGAAGGAAGAGAAAAAACACTGTCCTTCCATGGACTAATTGGTGCTTGAAGCTTCAAACTTTGGCTAAATGTGAAGAATGCAATCTTGAAAGTGGCCATATTTTTAGAAGATCATGGACAATAGATAGAGACATCCTGCTTGCATCCTGCAGCTCCTTGTATTTCCTCTAGTGACTGAATTCTCTGGATGATCAGAAATTGAAAATCTGTGTTGGGAGGTGACTAGACTCTCTCTGGTTAGTTTTTGTGCAGCGAAACTTAGTTGTTTTATTTTTAATAAAACAAGTTACGCTACATGAGGAGAAAAGGATCAATTAAATATTTTTAATTAAACTATTCAGTTCAAAGATTCTATACTACTATTAAGCTAATTTGAAGCTTCATACAATCATAGAACAGTCCAGGTGAGAAGGGAAGTTCAAGGATTATCTGAGCCAACATTTTGTGGGAAAGGAAGCCTTGATGAGATTACCTAGCATTCAAATCCAACTGCGATTTGAAATTGCATGCAAACATTTCCATCTTCGGTTTTTAAATCCATGGAAGAAGGTTACACGTGGAAGAGTTTTCTCACTGTTCTCACAACCTTCTATTAATGTAAATGGAGTCAGGATTACCTCCTGAGAACCAGCACTCCATCATGGGGTGTTTAGCAAATGGTAATAACGTCTTTGGGAGGTGGTGGAGTCACTGTCTCTGGAAGTGTTCAAGAGGCATCTGGATGTAGCACCTGGGAATTGTTAAGTGGTGATTATGGTGTGCTGAGCTGATGGTGGGATTAGATGATTTTAAAAGTCTCTTCCAACCTTGATGATTTTGTGATTCTTTTAATTCAACTTTACCATTAGAGGTTCTAATTAATCATGTTTTCATTGAGGAATGTATATCCCAGCTGACAGTCTTCTGGATGTCATTGCACACAAATGTCATTGTGATTTCAGAACAGCTCAAACTATAGAAATGATTTAGGCTTACTATTGAAAATTCCCTGTGGACAGCAAACTAACAATTTATCACTTTGATAGTTATCTTCTTGTGCACTCGAATAAAAAATTTTTGCTGCCAATTAGTCAGTTTAATAATGTTTATTAAGATCTATTTATGAACAATTGTGCAATAAAACCTCTTAATTATGTTTTATAAAATTTCAGTGTGAAAATTGGATGAAAATCCTTCAGTTATAATTCAGACTTGGGCGAGAGTGGAGCAGGATCACAGCCTGACCTGTGTACATTGCAGATAAAGCTGTGCCACCAAGGAAGTACTCAAAAGGATTGTAAGTAACAAAAGAGAAGACGGTTTTAGCCCAGAGAGTGGTTAAGAAACGAGGCACTCCCTTCTAAACAAAAAGAGAAAAAATTTTAGGAAGCCAGACCTCTCTGACTCTGAGCCTCATTAGTGGTTGTAGACATCAAAGGTGGTCCACTCCTAACCAAATCTGCACAGCTACAGGTGATGGGAGTTTTAACCGGTGCACCAAAGAGGATTAGACACGAGGTCTAATTAACAGTGTGATGTTTAATTAAACTTAATATTTCATTTTGTTGTGTAAAATGCTATGTCAGGTTTCTTCAGTTTTTTTTTAAAGTAACACTGAAAATGTTGAACTGTGGGAAAATGTCTGTAATAATGTACCCAGAGGTGCTGTAGATTACGGGTGCTGTCCTCACCTCTTGTTAAACAGGAGAAACAGCACTTTTACCCAGGATTTGTCTAGAGGCTGCTGAGAGTCACCATAGAACATCAGAAATGGGTGAGGCAAAGGTGGAAAGACCTTGCTGTTTCTTTCTCTACTGTGTATGAACTGCAGGCAGATGCTAAAAATTATTTTAGAAGCTGTAGAGATCTGAAGGAGGATCGATAGCCTGCCTATAATAGTTTTGCTACTCTCCACTTCCAATGGTTGAAGTCACTACAGATAAATTAAGGGAATTTAATTTATTGCAGGACTATACAAAAAGCTTTCTAAGGATTGGAGATTTATTTGGTTTCAGCAACTGCATTGTTTTCAGATTATACTATCCCTTTACTCAGCCTGTGAGTGTAATTTGGAAGATTCTGGAAAGAGGAGAAATATAATATAAAAAGTCATTTGAAAAGATACTGTTTAAGTTACTGAATTGAATCACCTGTGTGAGTACTGTTGCTTTGGTTCCTCAAATTTGGACTTAACATTTCTTTCTCTCCAAATAAATTTCATGGGGAGACTTATAATTTTACAGCCTAAATTTTATCCAAGTGCTGTCAGAAAGGCTTAATGATGGAGAAGCAATGGTATATGGATGTAAATGGAATTCAATCCATTTCAACATGTCTCTCAACTTATACAATAGACAAAATATTTCCAGTAATCCAAAATTTCTATGATAAATTTCCAGTAACAGTGGAAGAAATATAGTGACCACAAAAATTTTCTGCGGTAAAGAGAAGGAATAGTGGATGCTCACTTCCAGGTGGTCCTGAACTGAATTCTTGGATCCCTTTTCACTCCTAGAAACAGCTGGCAGAAATTGAGCCTTACCCTTATAGTTTGGGAAAATAAATTCTCTCTAGAAGCTCCAGGTGAGGCAAGAGGCTCACTGTGCTGAGAAAAGTCTAACATAAATATTATACAGACAGTTGAGAAAGCATATTTAAATGTTTTCTGAAAGCTACTTCACCTTCGGTATCTAATTGATTATTTTTTTTTATAAAACTATCTAAAGGGACATTTGAGAGGGTAAGGCCAGTGTTACTAATGCTGCTCATGTGTTCCAGTTTCAGGTAAGAAAAGCTGCTCTGCGAGCTGCAGAGTGAATGTTTAGATCTACTGACTACTTCATGTGTGGTTCACTCTCTGCAGTGCTTAATCTGTAGGGGACAGCAGAATGGCCATTAGGGTAACCAGTAGGCTTTCTAGACACTTGGGTAGAACCCCATTCTTTCCCTGAAACGACTGGTACCTGTGAAAGTGATGTAGCCTAATCTATAAGTCACAAGGCAGGAAAGAATAGGTCTTTCTCATCACCATCATCAAAGTGCTTCAGAGAGGTAAACACACTTACCTGTTCCTCAGGGTGCCAGGTAAGAAACAGACTCCACCCTGCTAAAGTGACAGGCCTGGAAGCAGGGGCTTCCACCACCATGGGGAAGAGAGACCACAGCACTGTGCAGGGTGTAGCTGGTGCTCAGCAAATCCTCCAGGATGAAAGAAACTCTCAGCAAACCATATTGTGAGAACACAGATAATCAGAAAAACACGGTTAGTCATTGCTTGCCTCTTCTTGGCAAGGGTTCTCTTCTTTGTGGGATTTGATCAAAAATTGAGTGAAACTCTGGTTTTGGAACTCCCCACATATATTTTAAATCTAGTTAATCTATTTTTGTGGCAACTGGAAACAACTCATTTTTAGAGCTATGGGATATAAAAGTATGTGAGTCATATTTCTACGGAAATTGCACAGTCCTGTGCAGTTGAGTAACTATTATCAAGTCTATTATAAACTGTATGATAAACTATTACAAAATCTAGATGCAATAACTGTCTCTTGAGAATGAAATTTAATTAAGTACTTGGAGACAATCTGAACTGGTGGAGCTTAAAATGAAATTAAAACTAATTATTAAATACTCACATAGAGTTTTGGATAAATTGAAAAGAGAAAATTTAATTGACAAAAAGTAAATCAAGGATAAGTCCTGGGAACACATATTGTTAAATAAAAACCAAAGACAATTAGAATCTTTGGAGGTACAAGAGAATTAACATAACATTGACAATGTCATAATTACTGTAAAAATCATAAGTGCCTGTAAAGTGTTTCAGTAATTGAAATATCCAGTTTTTTTTTGAAGTTGAAGATAAGCTTGGATGGCTTCAGCCAATTCCAATTAAAGGAATATTGACTTAATGCTATTTTTGCACAGCATTTTTTGAGTTCTGACTTGCAATGCCTTAAAGAATGGGGTTTTCAGAATGTTTTAGAGAGCTTTGAACCTGCACCATTTCAAAGTGGTGCACCTCAGAAGTGTGCCAAAGCAGCTGTCACTCCTCACAGCATTGATCTTCTACAAGAATTTTTGTGTTTATCTGTCTCCTCAATGTGGAAATATTTTAAAATTCATTCTGGGAACAATAGTGCTTCTCTCTTCAGCTATGCCAAAGCAAAGTGGGTCTGGGATGCAATCCCAGATAGTCCAGACATTGTACTGTAAAATGTACTGCAGAGCAATGTGTCTCTGAGGGCTAACTCAAGGGGAAGAGTAGATTTCTTAGGATTTAGATGAAATTTGACACCTAAAGTAGTACAAGCAAGGGAGGTCTAGTCAGAAAAATCAAACCCACCATTCAGACCATCTTGACATAAACACCAAATGCTTGGCTGTCCAAAAGTTCTTTAGATTAAATCACAGTAATAATTTATGATTTGATTGTCCAAATATGGTCACCCATCATTAAGGTGTCCCAAAGCATCCTGTCTAACCTCCTGAAGTATTTGTTGCAAAAGTTCTTGAATCTCATGTAGCTGCTCCTGTCACGTCTGCCAGTCCTGTAGAGATATCCCAGAGACACCTTGGATACACAAGAGCATCTCAAATGGCACCAGATCCTTCTTATCAGGCAAATAATTCAACACCTACAAGTCTGCTGACACAGCTGACACAGCAACATTTACTCACTTAGCACCAGGTGTGTGATATGTGTGTTTTGACATCTTAATTTATTGACAAATCCCATACCTTGACTGTTTTAGCTCAGCTGGCTATGTGTAGGTGGCCATTAACATCTGAGGACACACTGGGTACCCGAGATGTTAATGAACAGCTGCAGATGCAACACAATCTCTCTGAGAGGCCACTACATTTCCCAGGTGACAGCCAGAAGAAAATGGTCTCAAGAGCCCAGGTGCATCAATGAGTCTTAGTGGTCTTCACTAGCCTCACCTGAGGCCTGCACCCTCACCCAGGGGCCCAGAAGCATAATTAAGGGTAGTTGTGAAGTTTTGTGTTTTGTTCTCTGTTTCAGCTGAACTGAAGGAGTGCTGTTTTCCAGCCCTGCCATAGCTTTGCTCTTCCTGACCTTGCAGCTGAGTCCTGCCCTAGAGAGGTACGCTGGATGCTGTGTCTGCTTTCTGCAATTATATCAGCTCCTTTCAGCAGTAGGTCACAAATGGCCTAAAAGGCTTTTTCAGGGGAAGCAACAGTGTGAATCCAAGGAGAGTGTTTTCGTGATGCTTGCTGTAAGAGTGCCTTCCCCTCATCTCTTGGAGTTTTGCCTGTCGGGGTTCAAAGGCACCCTAGAGTCAGTGCAGCTCCATTATCAAGATGCAGACTTTCCGATGTAATTCCATAATGAAAAATCTGTGTTGTGAGTTGTGACAGCTGTATCTGGCTGTCTCTGGAGCACTAGGGAATTTAAATGATAACATTTTATCCAGACTTTACTTTTGAAAATATCCTGGTTTCTATCTTCTCAGAAGGGAACACTAAGATGTGGTTAATTCAATTCAAAATCTTCTAAACACAGTCCATCACAAGATACCTGAAATCCTTTTTTGGTATAGCTCAAGAGGACATTGACATCCCAATACACTTCTGCACCACAGGAACATACCATCAGGAATGCAGGAATGACACAGTGAATGGTCCTGTTTGTTTTGTTATAAGGGAGAGACAACTATGGGTTACCTTTTTTTTTTTTTTTTNGTCCTGCAGCAGCGAAAAATGTGGAGGATTATTTACAAGACAGGCTGTTGCAGCCCATTGACTCAGACCCTATGCTATTGGCAGCTGAGAAAAGATGTGCAGCCAGCATTGAATCATCTGGTTGTTAGTCTCTCCATTTGTATCCTGTCCAGCATGTTTTTGAAGCATCTCTTTAGTACAGCTGGCAGCATGACTTCCACTGGGTGCCCTTTCACAATTATGAAGGTTGTAGAGGAACAAGCCTTTAGACTCCACAACTCAGAAATCGATAGTAAAATCTTGACTAAACAGCACTGCTTCTGTTCCTCAGAGCAAGCCTGGCCTTGCTGCTGAGTGTCCTTGCCCATTTTCTGGGATTCAGTGACCCAGTCTGTGCTCTTTTGATATTAGGATGTGATTCCTAAGTGCTCCCTTTTGGTGTCTCCTGGAAAAGAGATACTCAAATGAGGGGGTACCTGCAGCTTTTAGCCTGTCCATTTGGTTGTGTTTAGCTCCATTTTTCCATCTCAGCATGACAGTGCTTGGGGATATATCCTGCTTCATAAAGGAGCACAGATTTGGGAGCTGGGAACTGGGTATTGGGTGAATAGGGACAAGAGTTTTTCATGGACACCCTCACAGATGTTCATAATCACTGTGTGATTCAGAGTGCTTCCTCCACAGCTGGGCCAGTTGCCTGGTGCCATATGAGACCCTTTTATCCAGGGGCATTGGCTAGCAGTTAGCTGGCTGCCTCACAAGTACTGCCAAGGGCTTCCAGTTTGTGGAGGGGCATCTGGACAAATGAGAGGTGCTTCCACTCCAGCTTTCTTTTTCTACTTTTAAGCATTATTCTCTATAGCAGAGTACTGTCAGTCCTTTTATAAATGTCATTTCCTTTTTATTTCTGCTGTATAAGAACGGGAAAATAAATGACCACATGATACCAACCTCTTTTGATTCAGTATCAGCCAAAATGCTGATTGCGCTGGTGTTTATTGGAGTATGAATTAAAGGCTTACCCCTTCCCATGCAGAGGGGCATGGGGCAGAGGGTAGTGAGGGAGTCCCAGTGTCCCAGACAGAGATGTGAGTGCCAGCCAAGTCAGTCAACAGCCCCCAGTGCTGTCCCAGGAGCATCAACCTCACAAGTCTGGTGAGACCCAGCATTGCGAGTCCCCAGAGATGTGGTTTTCTGGGGCCCTGCACAGACTGTTTGGGGGATTTCCTGTCCTGGAGGATGGAACTCATTGTGGGATGCTGGGAGGAGAAATCTGAGTTTGTGCAAGAGGATATAAAGAGCCAGCTGCCTGTGAACAGTTGGCTGGTCAGTACATTTGTCTGTCCATGCCCTTAGCACAGCCAGCATGGTCTCTCCTGTCATTTCATTAAACTCCAATACTCACTCCTTTCCCTGGTGTGTGCCCTCTGTTCTCTGTGCATGTGTGTGTTTGGGGTTTGAGTGCAGCACTCCAGAGTTCAGACCATGGGCCAGAGGCACCTGTGTGTCTGTGGTGCCACAGCTGGGGAGACGAGAGCGTGGGTGCATGTGGCAGCATGTGGCTGACAGCAAATATCAAGCTGCTGAGCTACACAGTGCATTCCCTTTTGCCCATAACAAGGCTTGGAGTGTAAAATAGTGATGAACAAATGAATCAAGAGGAAATACAGTGACTACATTAGGTTCCTTAGGTTTGGAGGAGTTTCTGAGGACCACTCACAGCAGGGAGTGGGGATAGGTCACTGACAGGGAAGCTGAGCAGAGGGGTCAGTCCAGCTTTGTAAACAAAGCTTACTCGTAACATTTCTTTTTTGCTCTGATCCAGCTTAAGTCACTGAATCACAATTAAAAAAAATAATTAAATATGGACAGTATAACAGTTGACATGGTCAAGGCAATTCCTGAGTAGAGCAGGTGGTGTTTTTACCCCTTCATTTCTTGGATGTGCTGCCAAGAAAGCTGATTCAGGTCTCCCTTCAAGTAGGGAGGCCTGCCATTGCACATGCTGAATCAATGTGCTGCTTGAATGCCCTCAGAACTTCTCCTGGGGACCTCCCTAAACCCCTTCTAAATGGAAGCTGGTGATTTGAACCTGCAGATTCCCTTCCTGCAGAAGGGATGCTGTCAGATCTATCAGGTCTTGCCTTCTTGAATTCCTTACTGAACACTCAGCTGCCCTCTCACCAGGTCCGCAGCCTCCAGGTTCCAGCATGAGGCTCCTTGGGTGTTGGTGGGGGGAGAGTGGAGGAGACCCTGTGCAGAGGTGGGGTTTTGCTCTTCATAAAGGAGGAGCCTTGCCAGAGAGGACTTTCTTTAGCAATAACCTGTGTCTGCTCCTGTCCTTTCCCCTGGGCAAGCTTGCAGGCTGACCTCAGGCAGTGCCTGGGGTATCAGGCTGCAACCATCTGTGTCCGGCATCTGGAGGTAACTTGGGTGGGGCAAACACGATCTGTGACTGAACCTTTTATTGATTTTTCTTTGCTTGGACCCCATTTTCATGGGCATCAACCTTATCATTGTGTTTAGAGCTACAGAGAGTTTTGTATCTTTTTTCTGCCTGTATTTCCCATAGGTTCTGAAGGCTGTGTTCTTGTGCTTGGCTAGCACCAGTGCATGCTGTGTTTGCTGTGTGGGACACCTGACAGTCTGAAATGTATTTGAAGACTGCAGCTTGCTCACTCTTGCTTCATGCTTCATTCTTGTTTCTTTATGCAATAGGAGTGCCCTAAAAGTGAAAACCACTCAATTCTCAATAAGGTGAATTAGAGGCTGCAGATAAAAAGGGAACTTAAGATAAGCTCTTTTAAATTAGGTTTTAAGCTGAATGCTGATTTTGCAAAAACTTGTACAATTGAGAAAGCAGGCAGAGACATGGCCAGGTTAAAGGCTTCAGAGCTGCCAGGTTTTTTTCCTTGATTTCTGTGTCTTTTACCTTCTTTGCCTAGCAAAATCATGCTAAGATGCACATTAAGGTATAATTTATGAGACAATGCATCGCATGCATTAAGAAAAGAAGCTCAAAGCTGCAGCTGTTTATTCACCTCTGACATTAAACAAGTGCACATAATTCATAATCAAAAGATAGAATACATTGCATTCTTATGTGAACAGTTCAATACCTAATTCTGATTTCCTTAAACTCTTTTGATCTATTTGTGGAATTTTTTTTTTTTTATCTTTAATTAGTTCACAACCTCCAGATTTGGTTAACTTTACTTTTACTTATTTAAATTAAACTGTAAATAGAAGGATAAAGTGAATTTAAAATTTCCTTTTCAAAATGTCTTTGAACATTTGCCTAATATTAATGATTCTGGGGGCTTTTTTGTAAGATACTACAGAGAAATGCACATTATAAGAACTCAATAAGATCTATTTTAAGAAAAGAAAAATAAACAGCAACACCCTTCAAAACCCAAAGATTAAAATACGTCAGTGATACATTCAGATAAAAAGCCATAAAAGGTTTTTTCATAATTTCAGATATAGGAGTTTGTATCTCTTTTCCATGAACAGAAGTCATAATTTCAGTATACTCACCTTTGGGATTATTGTTTTCTCTCTTAAATGGTTTCATCAGCAAATTTGATTAAGGCTCCCATCTGGCATTCCTTACATAATTCTATGACTTTGCTTTAGTGCACTCATTAAGGTAATTATAAATCAAAGTAATTTCTGAAAATAAACCTGCATGCAACTACTATGTTCCTAAAACTTTATTACTGTTTGTATCTACAGCACTGAAACTCTCAGGACTAAAGGTTCTTCACTGTTTGGCTCTTTTTTCTGTTTGTTAAAATGCTCTTGCCACTTGTTATTTCAGGCTTGTTGCTCCAATTTTTTAGGAAGGAAAAATAACAAGGTCTCCGCAATGGATTGAAAGGCACTGAAAATGCCCTACAACCCTTTAAAAGCAAAAAAGGCTTTTAAAATCAAATAAATGACTGCTTTTGAATCCAGCTGTGAGATTTCCTACAGCCAGCACCTCGAGAGCCCATGACAGACAAGACAGATAGGTCAATAGTGCAGAATTTCTTCAGTGGTTTTATCCAGTCCTACTCCTACAGTTTCATCAGCAGCTTCACCCTTCATCTCATCCCAGTTTCCAGCTGGTAGTTTATTATCTTAAACCTGAAAAATCTTAAATCACCCATGCTAGTTTTTCCAGATGAAGTGTCCTATAAGGGGATTGTGTGGTCTACTAGTTGTTGGATAGATGGCAAAGAGAAATCCAGAAAAATTTCCCTCTGGAAAAAAGAAAGACCAAGTTTTGTCAATTTTTTTCCGATCTGCTTTTCAAAGTGTGCCTTCACAATTATCCAATATTGTTATACTTTCAGATGTGAGACACCATCCTATTCTCTTCACTCTATTTCAGTTGACTTCTCTTTATTTTTTTTCTTTTGCCTTATTTTGTTGTCTGTTTTCCTTTCTCCTATTCTAATTCCTGTACTTTTATTCTTTCCAGTGCAGTAGCTCATTATTTATACTTTAATCTTCCTTACATTCCTCCTCTATTTCCCTTATCCCTTTTCATTGTAGCCATCACTGTTTCCATGATCTTTCGCCTCATGTGCCAGATACCCTAATTTTGGGACACTCCTAATATTGGTTTCCATTATTGATTCCATTTCCATTAATACAATATATTAATGGATGCCTTCTTAAATGCATATAGGAAAATTTAATCAATGAAAGTTTAATCTTTTATAATGAGATTTGGACATCAGAACCCATGAAGCTGAGAATATACACAAGAATGACAAGTAAGTCATTCATCACTCTGGAGATATCAAATTGAATATACTGGACAAAAGGATGTTATCAACAAATTTACACTGATGAAAGCTTTTGCACATAAGTTATTTACTTCTGAGACAATGCTATCTCACTCATTTGGATGAGTAATTGTAAGCAGTTTCTCTGTGAAATGCTGTTATGGTTGATGTACTTCACAGACAGAAAAGAGTATTATATTTTAATATTTCTTCTTTGTGTGGTACATTTCTCATTTCCCTGTAGCTCTCATTAGCATTTTTATCTATTGTGTTTAATTTAATACTCTAATCTCTGAAGTCCTATTAAAAACAGTCCACATCACAAGTATGTATTGACATAAAAAAGAGGGTTCTTGTTAGGTTATGGTGCTCATATTGCTAGAACAACTTCGGCTGTCAGAAGGAGACATTTCTTTGGCTAACTGTTGTCTCAGATTATATGGTCAGATGACTTTGTGGCAACATTTATCAGCTTTTAATAATCTACTGTTTTATGAATGAAGGAAGAAAACAGACAAACACAATGTGACAAAAGCTATCATCAAAAGGTTTTTCTTTCAGTCAGCTCATAATTTAGGAATTTTTCAGAGCAACTAGCTCTAATACTATGTTTAAAAGAACAACTCATAATGCATAATTTCAATTGCTTCTTAATAAATTAAATTAAATGTATTTGAAGAAAGTAAAATTTGTTTCAGTATGCTGAAAATAGCAGACCTAATCAGGATTTAGAGAAGTGAAATTTGCTTGAAACTTCCCAGTTCATCAGAGATGCTCCACAAGTCTGTCTACATTCTTGTTTAAGAGAGGTCACTGAACTCCCCTGAGGGCAAATTCTTCAACTATCCAGACTGTTTCAATCCTGCCAAAAGTCGATGACCTGTTATGTGTGGGCTAGGAGAGCTGCAAGCCCTGAGAAAGCTACACAGGGAGTCACTGCTCCTTATTGTGCCCCCTGGAATTGTGTAAACTGGAACTCCAGGCTTGGCAGTGTCCTCATCCCCTGTGGAGTTTGGTGCATGGGCTAACATGTCTCATCATCAGCTACATCCTGGTAAACTTCCTAAAGCCTTTTTAGTTCATCAAAGGACTATCTCTTTTGCTAGTGAGTTGTAAGCCAGAAAGATTGCTCTCCTGAATATAAAATGAACCTTACTGAAAGGCTTTTACAAGGGAGGACTACATGCACAGCTGTAGCTCCAGCCAGAAAGTGCCTTCCTCTTAAATGACTAGTGGACAGGCACTTGGGTGATAGGCAGCATCGCTGCAACACTCACAGCTTTCAAGACCTTTGATTTATAGAGACAGTTTACCCTGCCAAGGGCTTCTGCCCTTGTCCCTGGGAACGGGGCAACTGCCACAAACATTTTGGTATTCTGAACTCAGAACTGAATATTCACAATATCTGGTATTGTGGGATTAAACTTGTATGAAACTTTAATGTCCCATGGATTTCAATAAATTTCCTTCTTGCTTATGCAAAGAATGATAGCAGTCCATGACTGTAAGCACCATTCAGTCAGAAGGCAACCCATACTCACCCTTTTTATAAATACCACCTGCTTCCCTCTGTAAAGGATTCTCTCATAGATCTGTTTGGAGAAGATACCTGTGGATTTGGAGAAGATTCCCACTGTTGATACCCAGCAGCAGGAAAACACAGACTCCAGAAGGTGCTTTTTTTCCTGGACCATGAAGATTTAACTCAGTTTTTGTTGGATGTCATAACAAAAGACACCTGAAACCCAACAGGCAGTTTATAGAGCTTTAGAACCCTTAAGTCCTTCATTTATTGAGTATGTGCAATATTGCTTAAAGTGCGACAACTTTATATGTTAAGTATTAAATGACATTTTTTTATTAGCATTTCACAGTTTCTAATTTATGAGAATAGCTCCTCATCCCTGCTGAATCACTGCTAGTAACTCAGTGTCATTTCTCACTGCTTTCTACTTGCAAAAAGTGGAATAACAAGATTTTTCCATAGCCTCCAAGTATATATATTCTCTAATCTTCACTGTTTGCCACCAACTGCAGTTGTCTGCTTGTGATGTGAGAATGAGAGCTGCATTGTCAGTTAAAGAAAACAATGTAAGAGTTTAGCAGTGTAGGCAAGAACTTTTCCCATAAAACTGTTCTTATTTTAAGAATGTCTTGCTGAGAAACATGTTAATTAGATAAATCCTCTTCCCTGTTTTAAACAACCATGAATATAATTTGAAGCCATGGCCAAGAAATTCCAACTCACTTTACATGCATGTTTAAAATAACATTATATAGTAAAGCAGAAAGTGAAATCCATCTACTCATCATGTCTGTTGCATGAGTTAATCAATGCCATCTCTAACATGCTTTTCACCATGAAATGACATTGTAACCTTATTAATTGCCATTCCCTGGCTCATTATTCAGTGTGGCATGGTTTAGTGTTCCTGGAGAGGCAAATGGTCCCCTTCATGCAGCATGCAACAGTGGTTTCTTTTTTAACAACTCTGGTTTCTTTTTACCAATATATTTAGTTCTCTAAGAATTTTTTTAC
>WAAG01072890.1:6535-24713 GCA_013390105.1 Tichodroma muraria
CCCAGCTGGGAACCACCTCCAAAAAGATGCTAGCCACTGAAACTGAGAATCACCTTTGTAGATTTTTTTACAGAGGAATATGTACTCTCTTGCAAAGGAAATGGTAACCATAACCAAAAAAATATTTATAGTACTCTTCACCAAACTGTGAGGGGTAAAAATATTTCAGGGGTACTAAATATATTTAAATACTAAAAATTATTATACTAAATAAATATTTCAGGGGTGAAAATAGTGCAGGGCTACTAAAATATTTCTGTTACCATGGGGAAAAGTGAGGGTGGTCAACTTGTGAGGCTAGGATTTTATTGTTCATAGGTCAATACATAAACATATTTGCAAGAAACAGAAAATATGAGCTGCTGACATTAGGTCAAAATTTTCATGGCCCAAGAATTCCCCCTTGATTCCAACACACAGCAGTAGTCTGGAAAGTATAGATTTGTTACTGTTAAATCAATTTCACTGTTAGGGAACACTTCTTTTAGACCAAGTTAAACATACCAATTTGGAGAAGAGTTAAACAGAGTAAAGCACACAACAGTATGACAAATTTATGATCCTGGGGTTTACAGCATGCCATCCTCAGTTCCCAGTTTCTGAGCCAACTATACAAGCTTCCAAGAGATGACCACTAGCAGCAACTCTGGACAGACCTTCATCTGCAGTATACGAATTTAGCCAGCAGAAGAAAGACACAGCTATATTGCCATTCAACAGTTTTATAAATCTAGTATCAAAATAAGCTAGCTATTATAGCCAGTCAACATTAAAGCAAGGAATTCTCATGTCCAGAAGGAGACTGAAGTTCATATGGAACAAATGCTGCATAGTTCCCACATCTCGTCTCCTTTACACTTTTTGGTCAGCTAACCTGTCAAATCCTGCTAAACAATTGCTTAAACTTTTCTGAAATTTCTGCCCAGGTCGAAGTCATGATTGCATTTCAGGCCATATGCAATTTATTCAGTTCTTCTGAAGAGGTCACTAAAATAAAATTTATGAAACTTAACTGAAAATTGATGCATCTAAGCAGCATTTCATGAAGCAGCTTGTACCCCTATCTGCCTATGGATACCAGTTCAAAAATTACTTCCTTTACTATGCAACAAGAGTAAAAAAACAAGAAAGTAAGAGCTGAACTGCCATCAAACCCCTTAAAAAGCAGGTAGGACTATTTCATTCATATATTAAAAATAATTTACTTTCCCAAAATAATGTACAATTAGAAGCAGTTCAGACTATTTTAAACACAGAGCTGGAAAGTGTTTGAAGAAAAACTAAGACTGAATCGCATTGCACTGAACCAATATGCTGAAATGCTTTAAAATTCTCATTTGGAGCATTACTGCTTTAACCATGAATGTTTATTTAATATGTGCACTAGGTAGGCTGTCAGACAGTTGCAAAGGTGAGTCTCTGTTTATTTTTTCCTGCCACCTCCACCACCTGCAAGCATGGTGGCCACCCGAATGAAGATGTTCAGTGTATCGGTGTAGATACCCAGGCATCTAGGAAACAAGAAATCACAGTCATTACTGTTGAACAGACACAGAATTATTTGGTGTTTCACACCATTATACTTCATTTTAAAAGCCTGCATGAACTATCCTTACAAAACCCAGCTATGACTGTCCTCAGTGCCCTGTATGTCAAAGAAAACCCATATTTTGTTCTACCATCTCTGCCAGCAAGAACTATTTACAGAAATCCACACAGTATACTGCTCTCATACAAGAGCCTCTACTTTTATATGAAACTTTGATCTGTTTATCTCCAAGAATTTTAAAGATTAGTATTACTCTACTTTAATTAGAATAAAGCAGAACCAAGGAGGTAAAAATTCACCTAGGATCAGAGAGACATTTACAAGAAAGTTACCTGTTTGTCAGACTTGGTCTACACTGAATAGTCAATCCTTCCTTCCCTATCACACCATTGCAGCTTTTTTATTTAGTGACAAAGACTAGTATTAAATGACTACGGAAAGATTAACTTCTCTTGTCTCAACTGATACTGACAGCTATTTTCAGAAAGAAGCTATAAATTCTGCCAGCAATGCTTTAGAAAACAAAAATACGTTTTAGAATGTAATGCTGGAGGCATGTGACATCACATGCTCAATTCTATTTTTCACAACTCTCACAAAGATTTTAGTTTTAACTTCAGTCGCTATTTTCTCACTGTTGTTTTCAAACCCTGTGATTCCTCACATTTAAAAGCAATATACTTTTGAACAAACAAAAGGCTATTTTTATAGCATATTTCAATCTAACTTGAGGCAAACTCTTACCCAGACACCGAGATCAGCTGTGGTAACAGAGAACACTTACGCATTGATGGGGTCATATCTAGCCACTCCGTAGAGGGGCAGAGTTTCAGCCCGTTTGACCACCAGCTGTGTATCATAGAGCAGGAACATGCCAAAGAGCACCAGGCCACCATAGACCGCTACCGAATACAAGCCGGCGCCAAAAGCGGAGGTGGGAGGCAAGAACATGGATCCTGCAGAGGAATGTACAACACTGTTAAAAGGCAACTGTATCTGCTACGCTGAGTTATGTTCTACTCCAGTCACTGGAGCACATTTTTCAGTAAGCAGTCAATTCTCAGTTTGTGGTGTGCGTTTGATACCAAGAGCCTTAGCATGCACACTGAAGGTGTCACATCTGCAACCTGATCCATTCATTTTGAACACCCCAGGGAATTTTTGTGCATTTTTCTTCAGGTGAAAGTACCTAATACTACGACAATGACCAAAAAAAAAAAGAAGGAAAAGTGGATCAGGAACTAAGATCACATTTACAGCCTTCCCTACTCACTGACGGACGGTATCTAAAATATAAGGCACCCCTATCAGCTGTTCATCAGACTAACACCTGCCAGAACCATAACTTCACATTTGTTTTCAAGAACAAATATGACAGTATTTTCTGCTGTGCTGGAGTTGCAAGGGCTATATTTAAGGTAAATATTTACTGGGCAGACCAGCCTGCAACTAACTGTGAGCTGCACCTTTGTAGCTTAAGTTCATAACCTACTTTATATGACAGAATTGAAACAGTATCTTACCGATTGAAGAAGCAATAACAAAGCCTAAGCCTATGCCAAGTGGTCCTCCCATGTTCAGGAATTTTTCACTTGGAGCACACATGGCCACAGTTGAGAGCCCTCCGACGATTCCAGCAGTGTACCAGGCAGCTCTGATCAGCAGAGGACCACCAAGGAAGGCCAGAGGAGCCACCACTGCACCCATGACACCTAGGCAAAGCAAAACAAAACACATGTAGGACTTGGAACACCACATGCCGAACCCACTTGATTTTTTCATCCCCAGTCAGCTGGCACGGCTCAAACTAATTCACGCATGACAAAACACCAATGCACTTGATTGTGCTCTTATCTAGAAGGGAGCACAATAAATGAGCAATCTTAAATTCCATGATGTACTTTTATTTAGCACTAGAATACTTCAGGGAGCTCATCTTGGGAAAAAAAGACTAACAAAAATCAACATACTGATTGGTTCATAACAGAGCTGGTAAAAAGAGATATTTAGCACAGACTAATCAACTACGTACCAGCATTAGGAGCATGCAACACTGAAAAGCAGGACAGATTTCTGATACAACATTTAGGCAAGTAAGTCATATTTTTTTGCTAGAGGCTTGTAGGAAACATGTATCTAGCCCATTAATATCTCATTAGGTTGTTTCACTTATTAACAATCACTACAATAAACATAATTTCTTCTTGGAAGACATGTTAGCTCTGGAGAGGCAAATATGATTTCAGAGCCCAACATTCACATGCCTTTTCTGAACTACAAAATATTTCTGGCAAAACAGTTTTGAAAAATGAGAGCCATTGTTACTTGAAGTAGGCGTCATTAGTGAGAAATCGATCTGTACTCACAGCTTAAATACCCGATGGACACACATCTCAAAAGTAAACTAATACTAAAATCTCTTTTTTTCTAGTCAGGTTTTCAAATACCTCCTCTATCCTGCACAGCTGAAGAATGGTTAGTGTAGGCAAGAGCACTTACAGAAGTAGTAGTGTTAGAAAGCAGTCACAAAACCAAAGCAGCCATGAAACCATCTAGTTCTATTCAACTGGAGTATTCATACTGCAAAGTTGAACTTGAGCACGACTTTTAGAAGATTATGAAAAACACTACAGTTCTGTTAAGGACACTTAAGACATCTTTCCCTGACATTCAGGTGTTCTCCCTGATCTCTGAAAAATCTCAACTTTCTTAGAGCAGTACACAAAAATTTACTTTAAAGCTGGAGTTTTGTTAAAGTAAGCATCTGGTCACACTGAAGCACAGACATCTCTACAACAAACACTAAAACCACATACCTGAATGCATCATCCATGCTGCATGTTTAACTACTGGATTATCTTCATAGGATATGGCCCTGACCAACATTCCAGCACCAATCATGGCTGCAAAAGTTGCACCAATTGCCTGAAGAAACGGCATTACAGAGCTCAAGTTAGCATATGGACATATGGTCTGTGTTCTAATCTCCTAGTCTAAATCTCAACACTGATTCTGGAAACAGCAACCTAATTCACAACTGGAGCATTCATTGATTTTACTCCTCTAAGGTTACAGTCAAATCTTTGCAGATCTTAGCTTGCAGTAATTTTCATTTATTTTTACTCAGTTTTATAGAAATCCAAATTTAACGGTTAAGCTGGCAACTCTCCTGGTTGTGTAAAGAGAAGGAAAACCCATGGTTCTGCCCCTCACACTCATCAAGGCACCTGAAATGTGTTAGCCTTCCTTTTTTTCTTGTACATTTCTCTACCCAAAACAAACACCTAGTTTACAGGCTTTTGCTACCCACAATGATTTTTTAACCTCAGTGCCTCTTCTTACTCATGGCCCCAAGCAGGATCATTCACCATCTACCAAACTGGTCAGAAGTATACAACTTTTATCACCAATGATGCTTTATCAAATTCATTTCCCTAAGTTATGCAGGTATTGGCATTTAGCTGTTATTGTTTCACTCCACTCAACACACTGAACGTGTACTAAGCCTACCAGTATCATTTCAGCCTTGGCAAACAGGAGACAGCTTTCAAAGTGCTACACGGAAGAGCACAAGGAGGAGTAAGAATGCACAGGGACCTTTCTTTACAGACAGCAATAGAAATGGTGCCATTAGCTTTAGGTAGCTATTTCTAAGGGGTTCTTACTTGCATATATACAGCTGGTAAGGATAGCATAGCGTTTTTTTGCTCATGTAGTTTGTCTCTGACAAACCATCAAAGCGGTATACAAAAACATGTTCGAATGTGACTAGAATCACCAAATCTTGCATCACGAAGTATCATCAGGATACCTGAATAGTCTTTATGGATAAGGACACTAATGTAGGTTAAGTTTTGCTTCACTTTCCACTAAGTAGTTTAGATTTCTTGGGGTTTTTTTATATCAATCATCATTTGGGGGCATTTCTCAGCAAATACTTTTATTTTTATAACAAAACTTACCAGCCAGGAGCCCTTTGCCATGAGGTTCATGAGTGCAGGAGATCTGCTCACTGCTGCAGCAGACAGAGCTGTCATGCCAACACTGCCCGCGAAGTACATGTACGTAGACTGAATTCTGTCCTTCACATATTGTGGCCAAATACTGAAAAATAAGCAATCATACAGAGCTGTGCAGTTACCAGGTTCAGAATAGAGAGCAGCTAAAAACACAGTCAAGCTGTTAAATGCATTCATAGCCATGGATATAAGGGAGGTTTCATAATAGTGATGTAGTCTAGCAACTTCTGCCATGAGTTTACAATGGGGACTGAACTTGTCAATCTTGCTGATTTAATCTAATGTTAACTCAGTAGAAAGACTGAAAATTACAAATAATGCTAACTATAATGCAATTCTAAGCAGGAAGTATGCATGGAAAACAGAGTAATGAATGCTTTTAACTATAGAAAAAATAAGAGAATGTTGTGTGTATATAACAAACTGGTTTCATGTAAAAGACCTACATAATGTGTACTGGCACTAAGCAGGCTGCTGAGCAGCTCACAAATTGCTGAGTCACAGTGCGCATGGTTATCTGACACCACAGGACACAAACGTCATTTTGAGAGCTCTAACAATAGCAACAGACCTAGACATAAGTGAGTTTCTGCAGTATCATTTGCTCACAGTACAGACAGAAAACTTTCCCTGCTAACCCTAACTTTAAATATGGAACGCACACATTTCTCCCACTTTACTCTTTTGACCTGTTATTCAAGGCTTGTGCAGAAAAAAAAGAGACATATGTCTATCTATGACAAGCTTCTCATAGACACAAACAGCACATGTTCAGTATAAATGCAGACTGCCACTTCCAAATACAAATGCAAAATAAAGCAAAATGTCCCCAACATTCTGGGGAATGGGAAATATTGGGAAACTTGGGCTTCTCCCAAGCCCACGCTTATTTACTTCCCATCTTTTAAGTCTAACTATATAGTTTTGCCATCAGCAAGGGTTTTTCTGACCAAGAAGCAATTCACCAAAGTTTTAAGAACACATTTATTATATCAAAGCTTATGCCAAGATATGGTGTTTAATGGAAACTTTTTTAACAGCTGTATAAAAGTTTAATAAGCAGTCTCATAAGAACACCAGGGAAACTAGTCTTAGCAATGCTTTTCAGAAGACCACACTTCCTATGTTATCTGGAGCAGACCTTGTAAGACAAGTTTATATACTTTTCACATTAGATTTAGCAAAACAAACTCACTCAGGTTACTATCCACTTAAGGCTGAATAATTTTAATTTTGCTTTAAAAACCTGCAGAGCCATAAGCGGAGGTTTACTCTTCAGAGCTTAGAAAAGCATAAGCTGAGTGTACACTGGGTGATAGCAGCTGAAGAAGAGACAGAAAGAGGACATTTGCTTCACTGAAGAAGTAAACCACGTTACTTACGCAGCCCTTTCGATAGCTCCGATCTCACTGGACATGCCCATTCCATAGTAGCAGAGGGCTCCCAGGCCAACAGCAGCCCCCCCAGCAACAATGAATTTCCCCAGGCGATCAGCTGGGTAAAGCAATAAAAAACACACACTCTCATTAATGCTTGTTCTTGGATAGTTAACAACATCTTCATGTGAATTTTGATGTATCTGCAATAGCTGCTCCACTTGTCCTTCTTAAAGCTTCGCTTAATTTCAAGTCAGTACACTACAGTTTCAGCACTGACAAACGTACTCCTTTGAGGAAGTTTTAAGTTAAAGTTCAAAGATTCTCAGTAATTAAAGCAGAGTTCCTCTACCTTTAAGTGCAGTTTCTGCAGATGGTTCAAATGCTGCTTCTTTCACTTCCTGGCTAAGTTTTCCACGCCTTGCACCCGTTCTTACTCTGGTAGAATAACTCTGTTAGATTCAGAAATAACATAACAAATATTTAATGAAATAAAATAGAATACAGTCTTATTGACTTACTTGCTACACTTAAAATTGTTAATCTC
Source organism: Tichodroma muraria (assembly GCA_013390105.1). Classification (NCBI taxonomy): domain Eukaryota; kingdom Metazoa; phylum Chordata; class Aves; order Passeriformes; family Sittidae; genus Tichodroma; species Tichodroma muraria. Next base: position 14,027 of record WAAG01072890.1, read on the forward strand.
AATTTATGCTTACCTTCATACATACGAAGCAACTGTGCTCAAGGAAAACAAGTGAACGTTAAAGTTTAGGAATCTTTGTGAAAAACATTCACATATTCTAGAAGTACAGAACCAACGCAGTGAATTCCAGAAGCTGGAATTTTCAGACTGATTTCTTCTACTCTAGTCCCACAGTACTAAACACTGCCACAAGCCTCTTTGTTAAACATAAAACCACAATTGTTACTTTTTTGTTTTATAAGAAAGTGCTTTCCTTTCTGTGCTAAAACACTCTTTATGCAAACACTTCAATGTAAAAAAAAATTCTTGCACAATACTTACAGACACTAAAGCTGGAAAAGCAGCACAAATCTTCTGCTTTAAAGTCTAACCTTGATTTATAGAACAAACCTTGAATGAAGGACTAGAAACTCAAGATTTTTAAGGTCGACAAGTTCCAAGTAATTACAGTATACTGCTCAAAGTCTTAGTAAGTTGAAAGAGCAACACAGACTACACTCATATTTAAGTTCAAAAACAACTTCTGAAGTTTTCTGACAATTTTTTACAGGAATTTTTGAATTAAAATTGCATCTGAGCAGTCAAGGAGTAACATCAAGCTGTCTGTTTCAACACTAAAATGCAAAACCTACAAGCATTACCCTCATCAGCCATTACAGCACTACAATTCAAGGGGTTTACTAGAGCCCTTCAGTTTGGTTGTATTTGGCAGCTAATGAAATCCAGCTCAATGCTAGAAAACTCACACAAAAAACCCACCATGTACCTATAAACTTAGAATGCTTAAGAGGAAAATAAAAAGGTCAAGAATTTGACACTAGCACTTTCATCAAGATGACAGAAGAGCAACAACAGCCCCCAACAGTTGTGACCTGCAGGTCTGCAACATCCTCTCTCAATGAAGAATAAACAGTGTCTCAGGACAGTAACAGTCTGGTTTTTAAAAATGCTCGTTAGATCTGTGATTGTCCTGCCTTAGCTCAGAAATTCTCTAACCTAGACTACAGCTCTAAACACATATTGGGACTAAAATAATTGAAAAGAAAGTGTTTATTTTAATATTATATTTAAGACTAACCTGGGAACAGGGAGACAGGACAAGAATTTCTGTTCCTCCCACCTTGCCTAGTAAGGCCTTTTCATCCCTAACTACCGCTTTTGAGCTCTTTTGCCCATTAACTTCAAGACACAAATCAGTCATTGAAACAGAAGATTACCCTTCAACTGCTCCAGAAGCCCTGTGTTTTGACTGAACAACATTCTTCCTTCAGTAAATTAGAGCAGGTACCTCAAACAAGCAAAAGGCTTATGCTCATTCACATCAGGTACTCCATGCGAAGTGATTCTTTTGGCAATACACTCAACCCTTTAAAATATGTGCAGTCAGGGCCATCAGAAAGAAATTACCTTACCTGGCTAGGCTGCCACAGCCTGTATGCTTTTATACTGGAGCTCCTCAAGGCTGGGGAAGCCTGAGTGATGGTGGGGCGAATGGTCTGGCATGGCAGTGCCCTCAGGCACACCAGCCTGGCAGCCAGCATGGTTGCTGAGATAACTTAACACACTGTGTTCCTGCAAATGCACAAGAAAACGTATTTTGCTGTTTTGTTACATGGTTTTCAAACGAAGTACACTTACTACTTATTCTCAACTACAACAGAATTAAAAAACCCAACCCAACCAAAGAAAATCTGTAGTAAAAACAGTATTATCACTAAAGTACTGTAATAGGAGGTAAAACCCTCTTAAGTACACAGTTTAACTCTGCTTTACCTGTGTTTGTCTCCCAGTTCCATCAGAGACTTCTCTCTCACAATTTACTCAAAAACAGGAGCACATACCACTTTTCATATGCATAAATTAAATCAAGACCCTTTATGTACTTATTTTTGAGTTACTTTGGCAACCAACCTTCGTTTTGAGACACAACACTTCATGACTACTCTGCTCTCCAAATTTACTTAAAAACTCCATATAAGTATAAACCCAAATGAGCAAACAGAACAATATGTATGATGGAAAACACTCGGAGAGAGATTTTAAGCCACCCTTTAAAGAATCGTTTAGCTTTATGGGCACAGCATTCAGTCAAGGTCACAGCCCAGAAAGCAGATTCAGGTGCAATTCTGACCCGAAAACAGTGACAATTCACGGGTAAATTGACAGCATCAGCAGAATAAGCCTGTGTGTTCCACTGGTAGCATGAAAACTGCCAGCTCACTGCCGCAAATGGTGCACATCATACAAAAAAACCCAAGGCTTTGGAGGCACATATATTTCAATTGCAATTACACATAATCTCTGATGTCACAGAACACTCCAACTACCAGTGCCTTTTTTCAAATGACCGATCACACCGTACGTGTGCAGTGATCAATATAAGCTAAGTATTCTAAAGAAAGGCAGGTTTAAACACGTGTGAGAAACAAGCACGCACAGCACTGGACAGCTGGCATTAATCATAGAGGAGTGACAGAGAGTAATCCTTCTGCTAGAAAACCACTTCGCTCTGCAGGGCAGTTTTAATATGCTGCTTTTGTAACTAGAAGTACTTTACGAGGTACATCCTGACTGCGCCACTAAACGCAGCTCTCTCACGGAGATGACACGGTGTGCAAAAACTGACACGGCCAACTCGGTGATTTTAACTTTCCTTTTCGGGAACTGGTATTTAGAGCAAGGTAACTTCAAGCGCTTTATCAAGAACAAGGAGAGCAGAGAGCCGAGAGCTAAAAACAGAACAACATTCCCACATACTAACTGGCAGTAGCGTAACGTAGCGCTGGGGAATCACTGCCGCACCAAAAAGCGCAGAAACCCCTCCCAGCCCCGGCAGCGCGGCGGCCGGCGCCCGACTCAGCCCGGCCCGTGCCCCTCCTCCCCCGCTTTCGCCCCGGCCCAACACGGGGCCCGCACCTGGCCCGGCCCCGCGCAGTCCCCGCCGCCTCCTGCGCGTTCAGCCCCGCTCCGCCGCCGTCCCAGGCTCGGCCCCGGCAGCGGAAGTGACGCCGANGGGGCTGCGGGCGCTCCGCGCTGCGGGAATAGACGGGGGAATAACGGGAGGGGAATGGAGCCGTGCATCGGTGCGATGGGATGGGTGAGTGCTCTAGGAGTACGGCCTTACAGCGCCAGCCCGCTGACGGGGCCTGCGCCCAGCTCACGGCCTCTGCCCCCTCTGCTGCTTGCTACCTGTGAATTTCAGTCTCGTCCTTCCCGGCGTGTCAGAAAGCTCAGGGCCTTTGCGTTTCCCTCCCTTACAGCGCAGCACAGCACAGCACAGCTCAGCACTCTAGAAGCGGGAGGCAAATCTCCCCCTCTGTAACCTCTTCGGAGTTACATCTCTCTTCCTTGTGGATCTAATGCATGCTTTGAGGCTGGTGCTCACATGCCAGATGAGCACAAAAAGCAGGGTTGTGTATGTAAATTCCGAAAATGGATGCTGCCGGCTCTAATCCCAGCCCTGCAGGGGCGTTCCACGGCCCTTCCGGGGCTAAACATTACGTTTTGGGATTCCTCTACTGGCAGCTTCCTGCCACCCTCGCTCCAAATGGAGCTCTGAGATTTTTTCCAAGTTTAACTCTAATCCTAAACTGAGGCCTAGGAAGGACAGAGCAGCACTTCCCTGGATTATCAAATACTCAAATTGGTATCAGATTTTGCTTTGGGGGCCCCTTTCCAGCTCCACTCCAGCCACAGCTCTGTAGTTTCAACCTTAACACTACGTATGGACTTGGTTCTTCACTGCCAAGTAAAACAGACTGTGAAGAGTCTTGAGCAGGATCAAGGACAAATATAATAAAAAAAGATGTGTTGAATATAGAATTAAATTCAGAAATAGAATGAGAGTTACAGATATGCTTTTGAGAATTTTAAGATTAGCCTTTCTGTATCTCAGAGCCTCCTTGTTTAAACTATAAGAAAGGAAATACAGTCACCTGCTAGTTCACAAAATGAAAGTCAAGAGAGATCAGGTATGGAAGAGGTGTGAAAGTGCAGCAGCATGTAAGATCTTGAGGAAGAATTTGAATTTAGAAGAAGGAAGCAGAAGAATACATGACAGAAGGGTGGAAATTCCATCAGAGAAGGCCAGACCTACTGGGGTTTGAGATCTGATTCTTATTTACTCTGACACTTGTTTACTTTCTGTTGGAGTAAGTGAAAATCCAGAGCTTTGGTGTCTATTGTATTGAGGTCTCCTACAATGCAAGGAAAGAAACAAAGTCAGTTTCAGGCCATGAATGTTGTTTATTTAGAAACTTGTAGTGCTTATTTCAGAGTTTGTAACACTCTATAATTGTTAGGTACTAAAGGATTCATTATAATAATTAATATTTAAATTTCTAATTAAGTTATTAATAGTAATAATTTATGCAAGGAATCAAACATCTCTTTTACTACAGCATATAATCATGTAAAGAACTCTCCTGAGACTTTCAAGTAAGATACTCATACCACCTTTTCCCCAAACTGCTTCTTAAATAGGTAATTTTGTCAGAAGCAGCCCAAATCTACACAGGTCCCACCCTGCAGCAAACTCAGCTGTTGAAGCCTTCTCACAGAAATGTGCTTGCTAAGAGATACCCCTTTGCTCCTCGATGGTGAACACCCGCAAATGCTCTAGCTGGCCAAATCCGTGTGTGAGCGGGCACCAGCGGCCTCTGATGCTCTGAGGAGTTTCTCAGTCGGAAGCGGCAGGTTGGATCCTGTCTGGGGCTGCCCCTGCGCTTCTCTTTGGGGCAGGAAGGCGATGGCTTCGGCCCCTGTGCCACCCGGCAATGCTGCCGAGCTGCCGAGCTGTGCTTTTGCAGCGCTTGGAGCTCCTGCCGACAAGAGCAGGGATAACAGCAGGACAGAGAGGCTTGGCGGGGAGGCGGCAGCCAAATGCCCACATAAAAGCTAGCTTTTTAACTCCAGAGCACTGCTCCTTCATGGGACCGTGTTCAAGCGCTCTGTGCATCTGATCTGGTGCTGTTTAGCGCCTTTGTTACCGGCAAGGATGATGGCACAGAGGTGCCTTTGGGTTTGCAGTGGTACAGAACTCGAAGGGGTGGCTGCTGCCATCCAGGGGGAAGTCGACCGGCCGGAGAATTGAGCGAACAGGAATGTCACACGCTTCTGCAAAAGGAAGTGCAAAGCAGAGCCCTGCACCTGGGGAGGAGCAGCCCCATGCGCCACACAGGCTGGGCTCTCTGTCTGGAGAGAAGACAGATGCAGGCACACCGGAGAGAGTCCACGGGGGCCATTGGCTGCTAAGGACAGGCTGAGACGGGTGGGACTGCTCCGTCAGAAGAGAGGGCTTAGGGCACTTTATCAGCGTGTATAAATAGCTGATGGCAGGGAGCAAAGGAGCCAGGCTCTTCTCAGTGATTTCTGGTGACAATAGGCAATGGACCTAAACTGAAATATAAGACATTTTCTTTTAAAAGTAAGAATTTTTTAGTGATTTTTTCTTTTTTACTGTAAGGGTGGTTAAACAGTGGGACAGGTTGCTCAGAACATAGTCCTGCTTATGCAGGAGCATTGGCCTAGATCATCTCCAGAGGTCCCTGTCAACCTCAGCTATTTTATGAGCCTGTGAAGTATTGATGATTCCTGAAGGATCTGAAGCACTTTTGGCTTTTTTAGGACCGATATGCACCAATAAGAGGTGTTTGGGAAACAGTAACCAGTTGTAAAAAAAAGTTATTTTCAAAGCAACAAAATAATAGTAATAAAAAAGAAACCTCATGAAGATACTGTTTTCTGAAAATAGGTGAACAGTTCCTCTGTAATCAAAAGTATAAGCAGGAAAACTTGTACTGATAATTTTTACTTGTACATAAAAATTTCTTGCCATTTCTTTTTTCAATAGGCCACGTTTTCAACAACATGTTTTGCGTGTGTTGGAAGTCTTACATTTCTCTAGAGAAGGTCAAATACAGTTTGATATTAGAAGGTTAACTTCTAATTAGAAATTCTGCAAGATCAGAAAGTTACCATTATGAGGGGACTTGAGTATCCTGAGGGAAGTGTGAAGTCAGGCTCCAAACTGTGCCTCTCTTCCAGGCAGAAACCAGGTGAGGAACAGCCCTTCTTCATCTGCTTCCCAGCCCTGCTGGTTCCCAGCAATGACATTCCCATAAATGGCTGATGCCAGGGCTTTAAGGGATGGTGGTCTCCAGCTGCCATGCCCAAGGGGAAAGCTGAGCTGACTGTCTGACTCCAAAAGAGACTCGTCCAAGCTCTGCTCCCTGTGTCCTGTAGGAAAAACATCATGTGTTTTCAAAAACTGAAGTCAGCCTATTTTTAGAGATAAGTAGTTTCTGAAGGGATTTTGCTGCCTTGCCCTGAAAGTGAGAATCATGAGCAATGCAGTCATCTTCCAGGAGACACCACAGGGTGTATTTTCAACCATGCACCCTGCCTTGCCAGCCACCTGCATTGGGACATCAAAACCACACTTACATATACCCCTCTGCAATCCTGGAAAGCCACAGAAGCCACAACAAGCCTATTATTATGCTAATAATTAGGGTCAATGTCAATTTGGAAGCTTAAGCTTTTAACTCGGCAGCTCTGGCACCCTCTTGCAAGAAAAAAAACACATCTCAGTCGTTCACATGGCTGTGTTCATCAGCAGGAAATAAATAAATCTGTGCTTAGCACCATTTCTCCTTAGGGTAAACTTTGCCATTGAAGTTTTCAAATTAGAGCTGAAGAAAAATATTTTGAAGGTTTTCTGGCTGTGCTGACTCCAGCACTCCACATATCTCTCCCAGCAGATTACAGGGAACTTTTGGACTTAAAGTGTTCCTGGTATTCATGTGACAAATGTATATTCATTAGGCACCGTGTTCTTACTTTAGGTTAGATATCATTAAACACTGAAGTGTGGAGGGAATTTGGGGAGACAGTACCAATGGCTTTCTTAAAGCCTGGTAGGAAAAGAATGCCATTAAATAGAATATTACTTTACCATGGAAGAATAAGTCCTTCCATGCAGGAATTGGTGCAGCAAGAGCAAGAGCAATGCCAGGAATGAAGCAGTGTCCATATTTTCTAAAGGTGAGATAATTTTCATGGTCTTGGATTATTAGGCCAAATCTCAAAACATCTCAAATAGACAGCGGCCTCATTTCAGTGGTACTGAACGGTGCTGACTCTGAGGTGTCTTCCCTCCTTTATGTTATGAAGTTTCCACCTTGCTTGTTTTAAAAAGCATTGCACTGAAATATGTACTGCAGCTTGTATATTTTGAGGACTTTCATATATATTTGCATTAAGCAAAAGTAATTCCAGTCTGGAATTGGAGAAAAGTTGTCTGCTATAAAGAATTTCATGTTTTATCTGTTGCTAGTATAAAATGAATCCATCATGGCAGACACTTCTGGTGTCAAATAATGTCTTCTGGGCTGTTTAAGGGATAGCTGCATGTTTTTGTGTGTAAAAATGCTGTTTGAGCACAGGAAAAATAGCCTTTAATTACCATAGACATTAGAAAAACTAATTTGTATATATGTTTGTATAAAAAAAATCATTTAAGAATGGAAAACAAACAATATACCTGTTTGCAATCTCTACAACAGCCTGAAAAATCAAACAGTACATCTCAAAGAATAAAAATAGCAACTGTTTAAAATGTGTATTTTCATACTGCTAGAGGTGTTCTGCTTCTGTCGGTACTTTTCATGACGAGCAGTGCTCTGAGCACACATACAAGTTTGCTCTGCAAGCACTCTGCAAACTTCAAACTTGCAACAGAAAAACTCTTTCAGGTAGAATGTGTGGAAACCTGCGTGCCCGGTAGCTTTGTGGGAGAAACACGTTCTGTTGGGGGTTTCTTCAGTCAAGACAATGTTTTCCTTCTTGGGCATGCTAAAGAAAGGAGCATCCTATCAGGCTATGTTGATAAAGCAGCTTATGGTCTTCAAAGCCCTAAGGGGGATAAGAAGTCTAAACATCCAGATCTGCTGAAAAATTCGTTCAGTTTTTTGGTAGTTCATATTTAGGCCATATTTGTAGAAATGACTTGTTTTTCTGTTTTCTGAGAGGAAACGTCACCCAGGTTGTAGTGAACATTTTTTTGTAGGTTTGATTCTCCATGGCCGTCTCAGTAATCCTCATGAATTTGTGCCTCTAATCGGCATCTGCTCCCTCAGGAAGGAGGCAGAGCTCCCTTTGCCTTATTAACAGTACCCCTTGTTTGGCCTGGCACCCCCATTTCCTCTTACCCCCTGGTCTTTCCCCAGCACGTGCCCACCTGGCTTTTTCTCATCTCTTATGACTTCCCCTGGGCCTCCCCTTGGTCACTATTCCAACACTCTTCTGCCTGCTTCCAAACCTGCCATATTTTATTCTTGCTTTCACTCTGTTCCTTCCCCCTTCTGTGCTGTCCCTTGTTTCCCATACCAGCTGGGATTCATTCTGGCCCTGACAGTTTGTAGCCATTTAAACAAATGTGTTTTTTTCCCCTGTCAAATGTTAATGCTTAACTTTATCAACTACTAAAATAAACTTCCAAAATCAGAAGCTTGATATCAAGACCTATCTTTTCCATTAATTATATATTTTGTGTCTCATGTGGAAAATGGGGGCTAGAGTATGCATTTGTGTTCCCAGATTTAAACAAGGCTACAATACATGAATGTAAATAAACTTGGATGTCAAATCACCAGTTCAGTAAATCACTTAAGCTTGTGAGTAACTATGTGAGTAACACTCTCACATATTAAACTTAAGAGTAGAGGCTCAGAATTTGTTTCTTTAGTTACTCAGGAGAAGAGCTTTGGTTTCTCAAGTGCTCAGAGATAAATGAAGATGAGTGCTTTGGTGAACAAGGACCTGACATTGTTTGGTTATAAATGAATATGTGAAATAGAACATTTTGTTCACTCAAGATTCTATTTGAATAAATTGTATATAAAAGGACATTTCTTTTTCTTGAACCCTGTTTTAGAGGCTATACCATGAATTATTTATTTACATCAGACAATAAAAAACGCTAAGATAGTTTAAAAATATTTTTCAGTGGAAGGGTGAAATCTACATTTACAGCCTGAGACCTCTCAACCTCCAAGAAATTGCTATTCATTTTGTTTAAATACAACAAATACACATTTTCCTAAGTGCCTGTGAACTCTATACTGCAGCAAAAAAATGACCCAGGGCTTTGTCTGAAATTACTGTTTTTGCTTTCTAATTACTTTTAACATGCAGAGCACTATTCTGCAACTTCTTGAAAAAAAACTATTTGAAATTCAGTAAGCTTTGATTTAAAGCGATTGGTTTCCACCTGGATGGAGTGAAATTTTCTACTTGCAAAGTTTATTAGTACATTAAAAGATGCAAATTAATTCATAATTCTTTCAGCTTACTCTCTTGGGAACAATTATACAAGGAAATTATTAATGTACAAGAAAACAACAGTTAAAAATCTCAAAGGGCAACAGAGGTGTGGAATATATGAAAACATTTAGACCTAGCAAATAGCAGAACTCAGTTATAATAATAACGGTTCATAAACCAATTTTAATTTTGCTTTATTTATAAACTGATAGCAACCACACGGTACAGACAGGAAATCAAAGGCTGTCAAAAGGAGTTTGCAGTCAAAGGCCCTGTTCTCAATGAAGGTCTGAGGAAACACAGTGTGAAGTTTTGAACTTGTGCTAGCAGGGTTTCCAAGGATCCCAGCCAAAAGTGAGGTGTCAGTGAGCTCACCTCTGCCCGTGACTCTGCCCACGCCATCCTGTGGGCATTGCAGACCAGGCTGTCATTTCAGTGTAAGCCTTGGCACTCTGATAAACGAGCCCCGTACTTTCCATCTGGATAATGAAATCCCCCAGGATCCAAGTAACATCTGATGAAAAAAGAGCAAACAGACTTGCTTTTTAGGCTTCTTTGATCCACGTATTTTTTCTTCTTTTATTTAAGGTGTTAAACAACTCGTCTGCTTTCGATTTTTCTTTTTGTAATTTATCCAGAATGCTTTTAATGTTACATATCTGATGAAAATTTCAAATCTTTTTACAATCAGAGTCATAACACAGTCTTGTTACCAGGACACCTGTAGTGACTCTGGGCTATCTGCTTGCAGCACTCACTGACATATGTCTGTCAATGAAAAAACTGAGAGGGAAACACATGCTCTCAAAATATTGCAAAACAAGCACCACTACTGAGAGAAGTTTGTCCTAAAGAACTTGCCCTTTTATAACTTTAAGCAGAGCCACATAAACATAATACATAGAAATCAAACCTCTGCTGACATAGTTTAATACACTGGGACAAAACAAACAGGGGCATCACATGAACTGAGAACAAGGTCACCTTGTATACATGCAGGAGTAAAATAACTTGTATTAGACTTGCTCACACATACCCTTCTCTACAGACTCTAAGGAGTCCTGTTTGCAAATGAAAAATGTTTACATTTGAAAAAATATGATGCTCTAAAAATATTTCTCTGCATTTTCAGAATGGCATAAGAACTGAAATAATAAAAATAACATGGACTGACAAAATCCTTAAGGAGAGTGGACACAGTACTGTTGTACATACAAATCGCCCAGAGAGAAATCCAGGTTCTAAATACAGCAATATTTATAGAATTTTCTAGTGACAGTGGGCTACATCCAAAATACCCTCCCTCAAAAAAATTCCCAGATTCCAAAAGGAAGACTTTGTTTTGATGATGCATAATAAAGGA
>WAAG01072894.1:4050-62712 GCA_013390105.1 Tichodroma muraria
GGAATCAATACAATTACCCACACACAGGTGACACGCCCACCTGACCCCAGCTGCTGCTGGTGGAAGATGCAGGTCTCCAGTGCCCTGTGATTCCCATGTGGAAGTTGCAGATAATCTACAGCATCTCAGTTATCCAGACACCTAAACCAGCTGGATGAATTGACTCCTAGGTTCTTATTTTCTTCAGGATAACCCTAAATATTTATACTTTGGAGATGTGTTGGGATAAAGCCCAGTTGCTACAGTATGTACCTGTAGACACAGCCAAGTCAGATGTCTCAATCATCATCTCAGTTTTTTGATTCCAAAATTTTAGCAAGCTCTTAGCACCCATTGGACCTGAGAGCTTTCAAAGGCACCCTCCATCTGCCCTGTGTCAGAATAAACCACCCCTCAAGGCACTGCCATAAACAGCACAGCCAGTTTAGGAGAGGATTCACAATGCATAATTAAGAAATGCACTTGTGTCTCAAAGCTGCAAATCAAAGGGAGATCAAAGGAAGCTGTTCACAAAGGAGAAGGAAGCAAGGAGCAACGTGAGCAGAGGAGAGGCAGAACTGAATTATTCCCACATGAACCACTCAGAGGAGTGAACCACGAAACTCAGATCCAATCAGAGACACCTGAACAAAAGATTTTGAACAACTGGGATTAGCATGGATAAAAGGTTCTAAGATCTTAACACACCCGAGCAGTGAAGTCTTAGAGCTGGAGTCCAAGCCTTGAGGAAAAGCACTTAGAGGAGGATGGACAGAAATCCCAACTGCACAGAGCTGGAGTCTCCTCTGTGGAACTTCCCACCCCATCCCAGAGTGACTCTCTCTGTTACAGACCCAGCAGATCCACCCGAGTGCCTCAGCTACAGAAAACGAGCCAAAAGAAATGGGCTGCAGAAGGTGCCCCTTCTCACTCTCCTTCAAGGAATCACAGCCAGGTGGAGCTCATGAGCAGGGCTCTGCCTGGAATTCAGGTGGTTTCCCAAATTGCATGCCCTGTTCAGGCCAAAAAAAGTCAGGAATTTAACTTTTGTCAAATTGTGTTTTTCCCAACTCTTGTTAGAGATTTTCCACGTGATGGGGAGAGTCACTTAAATGCATTCGAGTACACCAAACAGAGAAGGGAGGATAAAGTTACAGAGAGAACATAACAGAAAGGCAGAAATATCAGCTAAACACTTGTCTAAACGAGATTTGGGAGTAGGATGGGAGGAAGGAAAAAAGAATTCCCAAGGCTCGGAGGAAGGGAGACTTCTGAGAGGAGAACATTTTCCAATTGCTGCTATAAACAACAGGGACAAGCTGAAATCACTGCCACTGCAGGCCATGAGGAGTCCTGTGATCCTGCAACAACCCTCTGATGTGCTGTCATGGGAATACTGCTGAGAAACAAATCCAGAAACAAATCCTGCCTGGATCTGATCACTCACAACCACTCCTCTGCTGAATGTACACAAGCAAAGGACAATGCAGATATATCTGCCACAGCTGCCATGTCAAATGGGGACTTTTGACAGCCAGTGACACAGAAACAGAGGTAAATAAAAAATCTGGGATTATTCAGGCTTAAAGTACTGAACTCTAAATAGCAGAGACCTACTGGTCTTTCCTGTACTCTACACACTGCCCATGATGAGCCATGGGAGCCACCTAAATCCCTTTCCACCACCAAACATGTGAACTATGGGAATCAGCCTCACAGAAACTTGTAAAAAAATCAGATTTCCACCATAACCTTCTACAGATTGTCAGAAAAAAAATGTTGAAGGGAAGATGACAGCTAGTAGAAGTCAGATTGGGGGCTTAACTTGGCCAGTCAGACAGCTCTGGTGAGGCACCAGGGTGTGAAGGAATTTCTTCACCTGGCTTCACCACTACCACAGAGCAAAGCCCTGAACAGCCAGCACTGCAGACACCTTTGGGGTGTGTCCAGCCCCAGACCTGTTCTAGTCAGGAAAAGAAGTATTAATTGGGTCAGAAGGAAAGGCTGACTATATCCTGGGAGGAAGAGAAAGGATCTGAGCTGGGGCTTTGGATCTCTGCTCCAGTACTCAGCTCAAAAGAAAAAACAAGATTAAGGGAGATCCATACCAAAATGCCCAATGTCCTGCTAATCTTGTGATCCACCAAAACAGGATATATTGCAAAGAAATCCCAGGGAACACTCTTCTGCACTGCAGGCCTAGGGCTTGCTCCCATTAGCTGCTTTGCCTCTGTCCATCTTTGGAAATTATTCATGTAGGGAACCTATTTGCTAAAAGCCAGGCAGGAACTAACCAGCAGTTCAGAGGATACCAGTGATCCCAAAAGGCTGCATTTTGTCAGGTAGTACCTGGCTGCCCCTTCATTTGTAAAATACTGATATTAAAGAGCACAGCACAAAGCCCTGAGGATAATTACAGACAGGGAGAATCTCCTCAGGATAATGAAAGCCCAGTGTGTGAAGACAGAAAGTGTCCTGCCAGCTTAATAATACCGAGTTTCATGAAATCATAAGCAAAATATACTCCAGTGATTTCCTGAAGGAACAGTGCTGCCAGACCTTTACCTTTTGCTGGCATCTTCCTCTTCAGGAGGTCCTTTATTAAACAGGTTTAGATCACTCAGGGCTCCAACAGTCTCCTTTGTGCTGCCAGTGTCCTTCTGACTGTTCTGCTTTTCCTTCTTCCTCTGAATCAAATTTTGCAGCCGCCTTTGCTGTTGTTTCTGATAAGCCTTAAACTGGCTTTTGAAATCTTCACACACATTTACCTCTGGCTCCATTGTTTACTAAAAGCATAACAAGAGGAAAATAAAAAGTGACAGAGAGCAGAGATCAGCACTGCTCTGAAAAACATCCCCTTCTGGCAGCTGCTCTGCAGCTTTTCCTCCCTGACCCCAGCCCAGTCTCCTACCACCTCCTCCTCCTCTCCAGCCCCACGGCCTGGCTTCAAGCGCCTTTTTCCATAAATGGCTTTTAAACAGCCCTTTAAAAGAAAAAACGTTGGGTCCTTCTCACTCCAGAATTCAAAAAGCAACGTTTCCAAATGTTCTTAAACAGACCTGTTTAAATAAACATTTTAACAGAGAAGCAGGCTGGGGCCAAATCCAAGCAAGTGTGGCAGCCACGTCACACTGGCTAAAGGGAGCATGGAGGTTTTGGGACCATCCAGCCTCCCTGCCCACATCCAGGAAAGGTGCAAATACCCCCATTTTTGGGTTAATGGGGGACTGACAGAGGAAGAAAAATCTTTTTTTCTTTATGCTCCCTTTGAGCAAGATAAAAGTGTAGCTTACACCTTTCCTCCAAATTTCTAATCACTGAGTGATAACATTAAATAACTAAATAATATATTATTAATTATATTATGCATATATATTTTAAAATAATAATATTGCTACCCAAACTTTTTTTTTTAAGATGACTAAAGACAGTTTTCTGATCAATTGCAGCCCCTTCCTCCTTCTGCTTGACACTTACTGTCAGCAAAAAACCCTATTGCACCTTTGGTCTAGGAAAACCAATACATAAATACCTCCAAAGGCACACCCTGCACTGAGTAATTAACACAAGGCCTTTCCCACACTGAGGGAAATCCAATTATCCTGATTAATGCACCAAAATGCAGTGTGTCCCTTTGTGTACCTTATGGGCAGAGAGTCACCTGGACAAGGTGCTCTGAGGATTGCCAAGTGCAAAGAGCAGAGTCTGGTGCCTCCGCACAGCCCACAGGGCTCTGGGCATGAGGGATCAAAGAATTACTGAATCGGAGAGGTTGGAAAATTAATTTTAATTGATTAAAGTTGATTCTGAGATTTGGAAAAAACCTACAGAGATAAGAAGTGCATTCCATTTGCTTAAGCAAAATGGGTATAAAATTTAGACAGCTTTTCTGGTTTCAGTAACCTTTGGTTTGATAATTAAATTTATAATTAGATTGGACCTCTTGATAGGTTTAGCCGCTGACCTTAAAGATAGCAAAGATAGGCAAGAACATCTTCAAACAGTAGCTGTCTCTGTTCTGAAAATATCCTAGAATTCTTAGCAGAGTAACTATTTTAGGCCTTAAATCAACTTCATGGTTTCTCTCTGAATTTTCATTACTTAGATTGCATTAGTGATGAATTTATTATTTTATAACTTACTGAGTTATTCACTTATCTACAGGCCAGAAATGTGCACGGTACTCCAGGTGCAGCTCCGTCACACAACGCTACAACGGAGAAGCCCTCTCAGACCCTGGAGTCCAGCCATTAACCCAGCACCAAAGCCCGTCCCCGGGAGCCACATCCACGTGGGATTCAAACACTTCCCGGATGGAGATTCCAACACTTCCCCGGGCAGCCTGTTCCAATGCCTGAGCATCCTTCGGATAAAGAAATATTCCCGAATATCTCGTCTAAACCGTCCCTGGCTCCAGCCAGGAGGGCTCCAGGGCAGGGTCACCCGGCGCAGGTGACACAGGAACTCATCCAGGTTTGGGAAGTCTCCCGCGGGGAACTCGACGCCCTCTCCGGCCGGCCCTTTCCAGCGCTCTGCCGCCCTCAGCGGAAAGAATTTCTTGCCCATTTTTTGAGGCGGAACTTCTTGTGTTTACGCTTATATATTTTAATTATACATTAACTACAATAACTATTACGAATTATTAGTAGTAACTGGCAAACCTATAACTGTAGTTGTCACCCTCCCCTCTCGCCCTGTGGCCTGTCCTACGAGGTCCTGGCAGCGCCGCGCTGTTCCCCCCCATCCCGGGAGCTCCTGCCCGCGCTTCCCGCACCTGCCCCGGCCCACCCGAGCTGCGTTCCCGAGGGTACCGGGAGGGTGCCGCCGGCTGTCCCCGTTTCCTCCCGGGCAGCGGCGGGCGCGGAGACGCGGCCCCGGCTCCCGCCCCGGGCCCCACGCGGTGCCCATGGCAACGGGAACGCGCGCGCGCGCGCCCTGCCCCTCAGCGCGGCCGCCATGATGGCTGCGCTCACGCGCCGCCGTCCCCGCAATTCCCGCACCGATCCCGGCGCCACGGGAGCGGCTCCTTCTCCCCCCTTAGGCGGTAGGAACAGGAAAAGGCGTCGGCGCCCCTCCCCATCTCCATCCGTGCGAGAGCGGCCACGGGCAGCGGGGTGAGAGCAGCTGGGAATCAAGGAGAGCTCCGGCTGGGAATTCCCTTTCCAGGAGCGCTGCACCCTCCTCTGATTTTCATTCCGCTCACGCCATCCGGACGCCAATCATTTATTCATCACCCATCTCCAATGAGATGGGAGTCCCCCCTCCAACAAATCCACAGGCGAACAATTGTTACCTCCACTGCTCACCTTTATTCGTGTTTAATCTCCCCCTCCTCTGTACAACAGGTCACAGACAGGTGCAGTTTGTACCTTGTGGTACCTGTAACATCTGAGACTGTCGCCATGGAATGTCAGCTAACAGAAGAACATGTGCTTTTTTAGAAATTGGCTTTTATTTTCGTGACTGCTGTTGGAGGTACAAGGAGTCTGAGTGTAAAATAACTCACAGACAAGGATTTTAATACCTCAAAGGTGATGGGGGCTTTTCAGATTTAAATGTTTTAAAATTTTCTGTGGGGAACAGTACTGCAGAAATCAACTAGATCATACACTTTAAAAGCATTAAACCACCAATTTAAGGTTTAGTTTTCACAATATGTACTTTAAATGTTACATTTAGATGTTACTCTGAAGAACACCGTAAAGAAAGTTACAAAATATCATAATTCAAGGGTCTGATATAGCAAAAATAGGGAGCCTGTGTCTTCGTTAACAATGAATAAATATAACATTTAAATAGCTGCAACATACTTATACTTTAAATAAAAAATATAGATGTTTATATATCTCTCTCAATATTTTAGAAGTCATTTAGTGCTACTGGAAGCTTCTAAATTACAGAGTTGGAGGCAGAGGATAGAAAATGACAGCAAGGCGTTCCTGACATTCCCTGACAAGCCAGTTCAGACATCATGGGTTTGGGCAACAACAGCAAAAGTATAAATAAGTTTTAGGACTGAGGTGAAGGGGAAGATAGAGGGATTGCACTCCACGATATCCCCTAAAAACAGGGATGTGGTGGTGTCAATCAGAGAGACCCAGAGCCCAATACCCGCTCCCCCAGGGCACATTCGGAGGCTGCCAGGTTCAGCACAGTGTACCATACACAAAATAGAACAATTCTCTAATGCCATGTATTATTTGTTTTCCTCCAGAACCCCTTGAGAGGAGGTTTGGAGCTGCAGTACACACAGGCCACCACCAGGACAGGGATTTCAGACAGCTTCCCACTATTCCTTGGGCTTCACCACATAATCCCGGAACATGGAATACAGCACACCTGCAAATCAGAAAAAAAAAGCACAATTAAAGAACTGTGTTAAATAAGAAATAATGCATTTCAAAATCTGAACAGCTCTCAGCAAGACAGAATTCCCCTTCCTCCTCAGCTGTGTATTTTCAGCAGCAGTGATGAACACTAAAAAATTCTTCATGTACAGAGAAACTGGGTATGAAAATATACAATTTATGAAAATGCAGATCCGGAGCTAATTCTAGTTGATTTTGTGGCCCAAGTCAAGCTTTTCTGTTGTTCCTGCTGGGAATGCAGTATAGACCAACAGTGTTTCATGGGAGGTACATTTACACACAGATGAGACCTGGGATGTACAGATCAGGGGCACAGTGTCCCTGTACATTCAGACACAAAAGTCCAGTCCTGAAAAATGATATATACATATAAATATATATATATATAAATATATAATACCATGGTCTACACACGCTGTCGATCTTCCAGAGCATTACATTCAGAAACATATTTACAAGGGAAAATATTAATGTCAGATGAACGTTTTCTTTTTTTGGCTTGTAAGAGGCAGAGCTGCAGAACCTCACATTCCATGTCTAGACATAATCAAAACTTCTACTCTGAAATGAAATACTGAAGTACACAAAATCAGATTACTCAAAAAAGATCGAGCAGCAGTGAGGAGCACAAACATCCTGAAATAAACGTTCTGGATACTTCCGCCCAGCCATGCCAGCCATATTATCCACTGGGAGAGATCCAGGAGGCTCTCCATGGTTCGCCACTCCCAAGGACAGCTCCCATTCCATACGTACCACACGTCAGGGCTCCCACGGCGAAGCCCTGGGCTGCCACGCGCATGTGGATCAGGTGAAGGGACATTTTCATGTCACCTCTGTGCTTCAGCTTGTACAGCCCGTAGGCAACCACGGCGGCGAAGCCGCCCATCCCTGCAAGGCAAGGAGAGCATCCCTCTGAGTGGAGATCCAGGGCACCAGGAGGAGTGAAGGGACCCACCTAAACAAAACAGCCTGCGAATCACTGAGCTGTTTAGGTTGGAAAAGACCCTTAAGATCATTGAGTCCAACCATTCCCCCACAACTGCCAGGGCCACCGCTAAACCGTGTCCCCAAGGGTCACATCTATACGGTTTTTCAATCCCTACACTGATGATGATTCCGCCACTGCCCTGGGCAGCCTTTTCCTTGAAGAAATTTTTCCTAATATCTAGTCTAAACCTCTCCTGGCACAACTTGAGGCCGTTCTCTCTCATCCTAAAATAAGCCTGTTTTGGTCTAATCGCTCTGGTTTTGTGTAGTGGTAAATCCTAGCCCTGGTTTCACTCCAGTGCCACCTCATTCGATGCACAAGTCAGTGCAGGGAAGAGCAAGAGATTTCCACCAGCATTAAAATGCCAAAGGAGCAGCTCAAGATGTCTGAATTCCCTGGATATTTTTCAGACAGAACCAGGGGTCCTCACACCTCCTTTCCTGCACGGACACTCACACCCAATATCCCCACTGAGCTGATGCTCAGACCCTCAGTGTGTGCATGCTCCCTGATGTATCCACTGGCCTGCTGCAGTTGCTATTTTGGGTGTTGTCACATTTGGCCAGGTGCCACCTGGACAGGACAAGTCACATGTTATTGTCCCCAAGCTGTGATGAGGGAGGCTCCGCCAGGTCTCTTTCCCAGGGCCAGAATTCACTGTTAGTCCTTCAGCAGGGCCAACAGCCCCAGCTTTGCCAGCTTCATCACTGATGCTCTCACAGAATACATAGCAGAAATGCACAACATTTTCCAATTCCATCTATTTAATTCCATTTTTAGGACTATTTGCACAGTTCATAGGTGGATGCCAAGTTTTAAGTGCTGTGTATATTTTACTGAGCAGAGCACGGGCAGTTTGTCTTCCCTGAGCTGGAGCATTACCAGTGCCACCAGGAAGCTGTAAACACTTAATTTCTCATTAAATACCAATTAAGAGTTTTAGGGCCTTCAACCCAGCTGTGACACAGGTCAAAGGTGACTTCTGCCAATCTGCTTCAGGGAACTGGAACTCCTGGAGTTCATGGTACAGCCCAGCAAGGTGGAGACAAAGTCCAGTGACCGCGGAACAAGTGACAGAAATCTGCTGGCAAACACTTGGAACAGTTCACCCCGAGTGACCCCGCTGCTCTCCATTTAAGGTGGCTGGAAATCAAAATGTGTCTTGTGTCGGACAAAAGCTGATCCCTGCTCTCTTCAGAAGCTTTTTGGGAGTCTCTACAGAGAGGCTGAGAACTTCAACAACTTCCTCAAGCTGGGGTAACATAGAAGTTACTAAAAAAATGCATTTTAAACTAAGGGATGGCAGCAGAGGGCTGAAACACTTACCAGACAGGCTGTAATTTAAATCCTTCTAGCTTGTATTTTGATAGCTTTTAAATCACTTTGTAGTGGTCACATAATTCCCAGAAACTGTGCTCCAGAACAGCTGCACAACACACTCCTTAACCACTTGACAGCACCACCTTTACATGTTTTCTAGCCTCACCTAAAAACCCTTTCAGGGTTTCTTGGTTTGGGTTTTTTTCTTATACTTGTAGGTTCTGAGGTTTTTATTTAAGGTAACAGACCTCATTAATTTCCCTCTTTCTTGTAGGACAACTATTATGGGGAAGTAAGATCTAAGTAATTTCCTGTTCACAGAAAAAAGGTGATCAGTGGTGGTGTTTCCCACATCGGTTATGCAAACACGTTTCTCTATTTTTGAACTCACCAATGGGCACAAACGGCGTCTCCTTAAATTTTTTTATCAGCTTCGAGGTCTGGCTGGTCTCTGTCTCATACTCAGGGAAAACGGACTCCTGGCTGGGTGACATGGTGGCTGTGAAGACAAAGAGCCTCCCTTCAGGTTATGGAAACCCCAAATAAAGAGGATCTTTAGGAAAAGAAAATCCCTTGTGTATTCCACCAGTCACAAATATCCAGGTACTGAGATGTAAGAACAGGCGCCACGGACAGATGGTTCAATTCATGTGAAGCCTTGGGAAGCAGGATTGTTGCTTACCAGGAGAGGTAAGAACAAAACAAAACCAAAAAAAGTAGGAAAGCAACTAATTTCTTCCATCTCTTTTCACACCGTTACAGATCCCAGTGACCCCCCCATGCTCACAGGAAGCCACAGAAATCTTTGGTCACTGCCTGCCTTTCCTTTTAGGAATTCCATGCCTCACCACGCCGCCTGGCTTTTGCAGGCTGGTCCTTTATGGCAGTTCTGACCTCAGCAAAGTTCACTTCTCCCCCCTCGTTCCCTGCCAAGAGCACAGCCCCAGCAGTCAGGTTGGGAAGCACGAGCTGCTGCAGAAGGTCAGCCCTGCCTGGCAGCTCCTCAGTCACTACAGCCTATCCCACATCAATGTAATTCCATATTCCCGATGGAGGACACAGGGAGGGAAAACAGCCACCTGTGAGGAGCTGGGGCAAGTCCTGAAGCCCTCAATAGGTGCAGACTCTACAGATGGGGTCGCATCAGAAGTCATCCACAGGTGATTTCTAACCTTCCCCCAAGGAAAATAAAAAGCAGCAACAGCCCCGAGAAGAGCTCTACTCACAGAATCATCATCACTAAAGTGAGACCATCCTCCAGAACTCCCCAGCTTTTTGTGTTGGGAATTCCACAGATTACACCAAGACCTGTTCCCTCCTCAGTGCTCGGCATAAACATCATTCAGTTAATGACAACTTCTGCCAGAGACACCACGGAGGGCCCTGCTATAACAATCTTTACTGCTATTGTTCAGCTTTGCCACCAATGGCAAAACACAGCTCAGGGGCACATGGAAAGGCTCCAAGCTCTCAGAATAAACCAAGAGGAATTTCATTAAGCAGGTGCCAGTAACCACAGGCAGAAGAGACATTTCAAACGTGGCCGTGCTCCCTGGTTACGCAGCATTTTGTGCACACCCATGTGAGCAGACTGGTTCCCAAGCTATTTCCTCTGCAAGGCCAAAGGATTTGGTCTCTCTGTGCCTGCTATAACCACTCTTATTTGCTACATGTAAATTATAATTTTAGTCTGACTCAGAGAAGGGAACAAGAGCTCCCTGTCACTCAGCAGAGGAGGAGATAGCCAGAGGTGAGATTTACACAAGAACATTGTATTAAAAGTGAAACAATTCATCCACCACAAGAAGTTTCTGTGACCTTCAGCTCAGACCAAGATGGCAGAAGAAACTGGGTGAAACACACGGCCCGGCTGCCCTGACCTTGCCGCCACCAAGCAGGGAGGTCAGAGCACCTGCGTGACCGGTGACACCCGTGGGGGACACTGAGGGAGAAGCATGGGTGGGAAGACGACAGGTCCCAGCATCCCTCCCGGCAAGGAGGAGACCCTGGGTACCCCCAGGCTGCTTTCCGCCTGCCCAGCTCCACATGGGGATCCTTCCCCACTCCAGCCCCAGGCCGTCGCATCCCACATGGGGACTCTTCCCCACTGCGGCCCCGGGCACCTTTACCGCACTCCGGCCTTCTGCCCCACGTTCCCACACCCCACATGGGGCCTCTGCTCCACTCCTGCCCCAGTCAGGACTGCCCCACTTTCACCCCACATGGGAGCCCTTCCTCGCTCCAGCCCCAGGGCCCCGCCCCCCCCTGCAGAACTCCGGCCGCGTCCCCGACTCTGCCGCGGCTCCCGCCCGCCCCACGCTCGGCTCTCACCGCGCTGNGCGGCGGGGCGGCGGGGGCGCGGGGCGGCCGACAGGGGGCGCTGCAGGGCCCTGCCTCAGTCGCGGCCTTCCTGCCATGCGGTACCGAGACCCGGGCGGGGGCGCGGGCTCCGGTTTAGCCCCAAAACAGCGGATCTGGCATCGTCTGCAGGGCGGAACAGCAGCTACTGGCGGCTTCTGCAGCTTGTCTTTTTCACTTCAAAATCTTCCCGTTTTAAACTTCAAAAACACGCTGTGACGTGGAGTCAGACGGGGAGAGATTGTTGGCAGCACCTCGGAGTGACAGGACGAGGGCTAACAGTTTCAGATTAAAAGGGGAGAGCTTTAGATTAGATATTGGGATGAAATTATTCCCTGTGAGGGTGGGGAGGCCCTGGCACAGGTTGCCCTGAGAGGCTGTGGCTGCCCCTGGATCCCTGGAAGTGTCCAAGGCCAGGTTGGACGGGGCTTGGAGCAGCCTGGGACAGTGGGCGGTGTGCCTGCCCGTGGCAGGGGGTGGGATGTGTGCGGGAAATCCCGCTGGGAAAAGCCAGTGTCCATAAAGGAGACAGAGGAGTCCTGCAACTTTATCGGATAAAGGGAGAGAGGCCACTGGGGCAGAGCCGGCGGGATTTTCTCTCTCGAGGTTTCGGAGGGCGCAGCCTCCTTTTGTCCCAAATCCCGGCTGCTCGTTCCCTCTTCCTTCCCCCATGGCTGAGGTACCAGGAGGGTGCAGCCTTCCCGAACCGCCTGCCACGTATCCCCCTTGAGCCTGTCCTTTTCCCCCGAAGTTCAGCAGCTCGGGCTTGCGCGGCCCCGTTTGTCTGTCTCGGGGCTCAAACTGCCCGGCTCTGTAACAAACCTGCTGCCCAAAGCTCGTAGAGACATAAAGCTCCATTTCAAAGCCGTGAACAGCCATCCCCTCACCCATGGAATTGTCTGTAAAGACACCAGCACACGCCTTCCTATTAGATGAGATAGTCTTTAAGGTCCTTTCCAACCCAAACCCTTCTAAGATTCTGTGAAATTTGGGCTCTTTCTTTGTCCTTTGCTGAAGAGCTTCCACCTCAAGTCAGAATCATGGAATGGTTGGAGTTGGAAGGGATCTTAAAGTCCATGCAGTTCCACCTCTTGCCATGGGCAGGGACACCTTCCAGCAGACCAAGTTGTTCCAAGCCCTGTCCAACTTGGAACCCTTCCAGGAATGGGAAAGCCATATCTTCTCTGGCTTTCCCTCCGTCTGATTTTCCTGCCCCTGAATTATGTCATTGACTATGTTTTCCCATATTTCACCTTTCAAGCAGACCTCATTTTGCCCCCACTGTGTGCCAGGATTTTGATGCCCAAAGACAACTTAGAAATTGCTCCTGACTAAAACCTTAAACCTGTACTCTGGAAGAGGAGGAAGAATCCACTGGGATCCCAAAGATGCCTAAAACCTTCTTGTATATCTGAGAACAGCTTGTCAGAGCAAAACAGCAAAAATAAATCCTTTTGTCCCTAAGCCCAGTGCTCCTGTGTGGTGTTTGTACCTCCCCATCTCCAAGCTGGGGGAAAGGGGAGCTGCTGCTCACTCTGCCACCAACATGTGGCATTTTGGACAGCACAAAATAAAGTGGCTTAGACAAGCACTGCATCTCTCTAAATGTGCTGCCCATTACCCCTAATCTGGTTACCTTAATTGCCAAAGCCATTAGGGCCCTGCAGTCTGAAAGGAAACAAAAAATCAATGCAATTACCAACCCTGAAATTGAGTTAAAATCTTGTAATAAATTACAGTGAAGGCCACTTTCTCCAGTGACTCTCAGAGGCACGTTTAATTCTCTGCTCCAGGGCAGAAACTCAATTAAGAACAAAAACTTATTTCATTTTAATTGCTGGCCTAATGAAACCTCTGTCACCTGCAGCTTCCTTGTGTGTGTGCCCAGTGTCTCAGCTCTACGAGCGGCTTCTTGCTCTCTGCTAATGTGTGTGTTGCACACACATTATAATAATATGTATTTATTATAGGCTGTATTTCAAGTGCAGCAGCAGCTGATGGTGGCAAACGTGGAAATGGTTAAAAATAACACAAATTTCTCTCTGTGAATCCACAGGGCAGGTTGGATGTGGAGCTGTGGCCATCACTGCTGCTCTGCTCTCCTGTTTTTACCGGGGTGGTTTGGGGTGTATAAAACGCACTGGGGTTGGCACAGGGAAGCCTTGGCACAGCCAGGGTGTTCCCATGGCCCTCTTTGTTGGTGAGATGAGGAAATGAGCAGGAGTGTGACCACTCACCCATGCTGATGCCCAAAAACTCCTCCAATATACCACTTCATCAGAAACACCTTTGGCAGAGGATGGGGATCCTGCAGCATCTGTTCAGATTTCCTGGAAAACACATGGATTTTTACAGCAGGGTCTCATCCCTGGGAGCTGTTGTAGATGTACTCAAACACAGGGTGGAGATCATTCTTCCAGTGCTGCCAGGGAATGATGAACACCAGGAAAAACAAAACAAAACCAGGGAGGTTATGCTGAGCTCACATTTCCTGACTGTCCTCTTACACAAACAAAAGAAGCTCCTAAGAGCCTGATTCAAGCCTCTGGCAGGATGGAAACAGGAGAAGAAGCTTCTGTAAGTGTCTTTTCTGCTTCTTGCTTGTAGACAAAGCCACAGAAGAAACCTGGCAAGGTTCTGTTTTGGTTTTGAAAGGTAGCCAGTTTGGGATTGGGGTTAATTCCTGAGCTCAGCCCTCCCTTCCACTCTGAGCTACGGGGTGGATGCCAGTGCCGGGCTGATTGGAGGGAGGAGGATGTGACAGAGGGAGAAAAGGCATCTCAGTGGGCTGGAAGAGACCCCAAATGCAAATTTTGGGAATGGTTTTTCCTGCTGTGGGCAGAGGGGGTGCGAGGGGGAAGGTGTTTAGGAGTCTCGTGTATTGCTGGGATCCGCAGGGTGGGCAGCTTTGGTTTCCTCTCAAAGACTTGCAGTCACAGCTGAGGGTGGATTTCCTCCAAACTGTGATACAGAAAAGAAATTTTAAAAAGCTCGTTTGCAGACAAGTCTTTTTGTGGCACTTTCCCATGGCAGATCCCTGCTCTCCCACTGCTCTGTCTGAAGTGCTCTGCAGCACTTGCCAAAGAACTGTGAGACAGCACAAAAACATTTCAATCCAGTTCAAACCCATTTTTTTTTTTCTTATCAGCTGCCTGGAACTACCTGGAATGGGTATTTAAGCAATTTCAGTCATGGGACCACAGCAGGTACGTCCAGAGCTTCACCCCTTACAGCTGCACACCCACTCTGAGCCTGTGGGGAGGAGGAGCTCCCCTTTCCCCCGGTGTTTGTGGGGAGGGAGCCATCCCTAAAACCTGCAGATCCACCATGGGATATGTCCCCATTGGGATGCACAGCACAGCCAGGGACCAACAGCTTCATGTTCTCATTTCTGAGTGGCTGCAGACCTCTGCAGGGAGAAACAGGTCCTCGAGGAGAGACTGGAGTTACACATGGGACAGCTGGAAAATGAGCCCCGAGGAAAAGATGGGTAGCTTTGGCCATGGCTGAAAAAATATGTGGTGAAGGGGTGTTCACATGATTTTTTGCAAAACTGTTTTTTGTTTTGCTGTCAGAATCTGAAGATTAACCTTGATTTTTAAATTCCTCATTAACCTCCAAAGTGCCAACAGTACCAGGCAAATCCCTTTTACTACTGTGTGAAATAGGTTCCTCAGTGACGTTTTTTTTCCCTGAAAATCAGATCCCAAAAGTATGAGGCTCCCAATCACTCACCATTTCCTGAAATCTGGGCTGCAGCTATCTAAACATTGACACCCACAGTTCCAGGGAGTGACCACTTCGGGGTTTGTCTCATGCAGAATTGATTCAAGCAATGTTCTTCCAGCTGAATCTCTCCCTCTCACCATAATTCAGGACTGGATTCTTGTGCCTACATGTCATCTTGGATGAGTCTTTGAGCAGCCTGGGATAATGGAAGGTGTCCCTGCCCAGGGCAGGAGGGTTGGAACAAGATGATCTTCAAGATCCCTTCCAACCCAAACCATGCTGGGATCTATGAATTCTATATTTTCCACTTACTAATGCCTTTTGCCAGAATCCATGTCTTGTTGTCCTGGAGTTGGCATGGAGAGGGGTCAGTGTCCTCCCAGGAGCAGGGAGAAGTTCAGCATTTCCCCTCTGGGAACAGCCCCACTGACATAAAGGTGCTGGTGGCAGGTTCTTCTTTACCAATAACTGAGATGCTGCTTTCTCAGTAGTGACACAGGTGAATATAAGCAGCTGAAGTGAGCTGTGGTGGTGGATTTCCTGTAATTTGGAGCAGCAACTTCACTAAAAGCTTGTGGTGGTATCAGGAGGAAGTACTGACATCAGAGGAAATCGTGCTCATTCATTTTTAAGTTTTATGTGTCCGAGTAAGGAAAGCAGAATTAATTTGGGGTTTTGTTTTTGGTTTTTGGGGTTTTTTTATATGTACTTATAGACAGTTATCCCTGTGCTTAGGCAAAGGCCAAGTTGTTCAGGACACAAAATTCTCAGCAGACAGTGGCAGAAATTTAAACCTGTGAAATTCCAGTGCCTGAAGGGAGCCTACAAGAAAGACAAAGATGGGCTTTTTACAAGAGCATGGAGTGACAGGACAAGGGGGAATGACTTCAAACTGAAAAAGGGTAGGTTTGAATCAAATATTAGGAGGAAGTTCTTTGCTGTGAGGTTGTGGCACAAGGTGCCCAGAGTAGCTGTGGCTGTCCCTGGATCCCTGGAAGTGGCCAAGGCCAGGTTGGATGGGGACTGGGGCAACCTGGGATAGTGGAAGATGTCCCTGCCCATGGAAAGGGTTGGAACGAGATGATCTTAAAGGTCCCTTCCAACCCAAACCATTCTGTGCTTCTATGAACTAAGGAAAAACCCTCTGTGATGTGATGTTTGCTTCCTGTGTGAATTGGAACAACACTTTGATCTCTTTCCCTTGCTCCTAGGCAGCCACTGGTCAAACACAACCTCAGCAGTGACAGCAACAACCACAGGCACGTGGCTGGATGCTGCCAGTCCGAGTGAGTACCCGTACGAGTACCTGGATGAGGAGGATTATGGGCTCTATGGCCTCTGCACCAAAGAGGAGGTGCTCTCCTTCAGCAGGGTGTTCTTGCCATCATTTTACACCGTGGTCTTCCTGGTTGGAATGGCTGGGAATGCCCTCCTCTTTACTGTCCTCCTCATGTACATCAAGAAGAAAAAGAAGATGACTGAGCTGTGCCTGCTGAACCTGGTGGTTTCAGACTTCTTCCTGCTTCTGACCCTTCCTTTCTGGGCTCTGTACATTTCTCAGCGGGTCACCTGGGACGTCTTGTGCCCGTTCTTAAACGCCATGTACACTCTGAACTTCTACAGTGGCATCTTCCTTGTGAGCTGCATGAGCCTGGACATGTATCTGCAGATAGTTCATGCTTGCTCTCCTCACAGTTCCACGGTGTGGAGGAATTCCATCCTCGTCTTGATGGTGATGTGGATCCTTTCCATAGCTCTCTCCATTCCTGATGGCCTCTTCACCAGCACGAGGCAAATTCACAACAAAACCATCATGTGCACCCAGGATTATGGCCAGGAACACTTATTTTGGAAAGTTGTCTTTCGGGTGATTCAAAATGTTCTGGGATTCCTTTTCCCCTTCCTCTTCATGACATTCTGCTACTCCCGCATCGCGTGTGTCCTCAACACCTCACGGATACCTGGCTCCAGGAGAGCTCTCTGCTTAGTCCTTACTCTGGTGGGGGTCTTCTTTGTGCTGTGGTGTCCTTACAACGTTGTGCTCATCCTCCACTCCCTGCAAGATGTTGGTGTGATCAGGAGCTGTGAAAGCAGTAGGAAACTGGACTATGCCCTGC
Organism: Tichodroma muraria; assembly: GCA_013390105.1. NCBI lineage: Eukaryota > Metazoa > Chordata > Aves > Passeriformes > Sittidae > Tichodroma > Tichodroma muraria. The sequence continues at coordinate 20,913 of WAAG01072894.1, forward strand.
AGATCACAGAGGGCTTGTCCTTTGTCCACTGCTGTCTCAACCCCCTGCTCTACGCTTTTGTGAAGAAACGGTTCAGGGCATATTTGTGGAAGATCCCTCAGGCCATTTTCAGGAGAGGCACTTTCTTTACCATCCAGGACTCCCAGACGAGCCCGTCTTGCAGCAGATACGTAGCTGAGATAGAAATGCTGAGCATCACAAATGCATCATAAATATTTACCTTATTTACATTATGTGTGTGCCCTCTGTGCTGTATTTTACCAGTCCTGCACATGATGGAGTTGGTGAGAGCCCACAGTACTGTGTAACCAGATAGTTCATCCTAGCAACAGCCTCGAGATGAGGACTTTCCTTACTGGGATTGGAAAAGTACATGTGGGATCTGTTTCTGTTGCAAGTAGAATTACTATGAAAGGATTGTTCTGGATTTACACTAGTGGAAGATACCCAGTTCCCATCTGGAGTATGTGAGGCAGTAGCAAATAAAGGAGCAGATTTCTCAATGTTGTGCTTTAAAAAATGCATACTGAAACTTGAGAAGAGATTCTCTTCCTCCCTGGTGTGGGCTGAGGAATGGATTTCCATGCTCATCCATCAGGCCAGAAACACTGCCAGGGGATGGCTTTGCTTCTCCTGGCTCTTACCATCTGCCAGATCATTTAATCGGGATAATCTCGTTTTCTACCAGGAGGTACAACAGGAAGGATTGGACACCTTTCAGCTGAGTTGTTCTCTGTCGTGATGAGCTGTGCCGCACTCAGACCTGCTGAGCAGGGAGCTGGGACTCTCCAAGGGGCAGAGCCTTGGTTAGAGATGAGTTCCATCATCAGCTGATTTGATATCAGTTTGATCAGAACAAAGTTCAAACCAGTAACAGTCAGGGAGAAAGAGATAAAAAGTGGGCTCAGCAGAACAGTGGTGGAGGCATTTGCCTTCCAAGACCCAGTTTGACAGGATAAAAAAGATCCATGGATACCATCTGTAACATAACTATTAGCTTTGAAGCACCACAGAGTGAGATCATGGCCTGAACAGAAGAGCACAGAGAGCTGGTGGTCAATCCTCATCACCCGGTGCAGCTTTGAAATTCAAGGTTCAGAGTTTGCTGACTTTTATTTAAAGACAGTATTCACCCCAAATGCTCCTGAACCTTAAATGGTTCCATCCTGAAAACCTATTAAGTCTAAAAGTTGCCTAGAGTTGTACAGATAAAATTATTAATTTAAGAGAAAGTACTCATCACTTTTATTTTATTACTACATAAGGTTACAGGACTGAGAAGGGCTTTGAGTTGATCACTGCTGTTATTTTTCTTCCCAACGTTGCTACAGTGTTTTTTCCAAAATGGTAAGGTTGTGAGCTTTCTTTAAAAAAACAAAGCCAGAATAAATATTTAGCTGATGCTATGATGTGCCCTTCACTCCACGGGTCAGGTCACTGGAGGGAATGTGGAAAGGAACAGCAGCTGGGAAGCTAAAAAGAAGATGAAGATTGAGATCCCAGACAGAGGAAGGCTCTTGGGACTGTGGAAAACTTATGATGGGATGCTCTAGGGAAGAGCAAAGGTGAGAAAGTAGAGGGGAATTAATGTCACTCTCCATCCTGCACGAGAAGAGGTCCAAGCACCAGCGGCTGGGACAGGCTATGGTGACAGTCTGGGTAGATCAAGGTGGCAGCACCCGGAGGAGCAGTTCCAGGTGGGACACGGGGTCTCTGACATTGTCCCTGAACCCCGTCTGGAGAGAGGTAGCAGGGGAGTTCGAGAGGCAGAAAGGAAGGTGGGTAAAGCAGAAGTGCTGTGTGTTGCTGGGGCACTGCTCCCCAGCCAGGGGCTGGGTGGGACATTTGGAGACTCTGGACTCCTCTGGTGCCAAGCAAGTGCAGTGACTCAAGCTCTCCTCACTCGTGGGGCAGCTCAGCTGCTTTGCTTTGCGCTCAGACAGAGCAGTAGCACTTGCACTGTTCATTGGCAAAGCACTCCTGGGACACCATGTGCTGTGGAGAACACCAAAATGTCAGAGACTTTTCCTTCTCTTGGCTTTTGAGACCAAATCAGCTCAGCTGTGACCCCCTTCCCTCGGTCCTGTGCTCATTTCCAGTAGCATTTCCAACATCCACTCTTGCTTTCATTTTTTTCAGTGGGTGTCCATAGCCTGGTCTTAAAGGCAGAAATCACAGAGCGGGATTCTCTGAACATTTTCCTTACAAAACCTGGGCTTCACGCAGCCTAGGGAAGGGAATTTACCTCATGCCAAAACCCATCCCCCTAACACAGCACGGGTACTCCGACGGGATTCCAACATACCTTCCACCTTAAAAATCTCTGTTCATCCAGGAACAAGTTCACTCCGGAGCAGGGGCAAGGCAAACACTCACGGCCAATGAGGACAGAGGTGGTCAGCTCTGCATCTGCCTATCAGCTGCTGGGTGGGGATAAAATGCACATTCCCGCCCCAACCTGTCTCTAGTCCTAGCTCCTGGACGGGCACAGAGCTCTCATGGTGCTCTGGGTGATTCTCCTCTGTACCTTGGTGTCATCACTGCTCGGTGGGCTCTATGTCCTGGGTGTGTTTCGGAGACGGAGACCCAATGAGCCACCCCTGGACAAAGGTACCATTCCCTGGCTGGGCTACCTGCTGGAATTCAGAAAGAACTGCTCAGAGTTTCTCAAAAGGATGCAGAGAAAACACGGGGATGTTTTCACAGTGCTGATCGGCGGCTATTACTTCACCTTTGTGATGGATCCCTTCTGCTTTGGCACCATTGTGAAGGAATCACGCTCTAAACTGGACTTTAGGACTAACGCAGCTCAGCTGGTCATGAAGGTTTTTGGCTACAAGCCCACCGAAGCCACTCATAGCGTAGTTCATGCATCAAGCACAAAACACCTGATGGGAGATGGCCTCACTGTCCTCACACAAGCCACCATGGAGAGCTTTCGGAAGCTGCTGCTTTTCAGCCTGAGCTCAGGAGAGAAGAGAGTGTGGCAGGAGGAAAACCTCTTCCACTACTGCTACAACATCGTCTTCAGAGCCGGGTATCTGGCTCTGTATGGCACCGAGCCTCCCCGAGGGGCAGGGAGCAAGGAGAAAGCTGAAGAGCAGGATCGCCTCCACTCCGACCAGCTCTTCCAGGAGTTTCGGAAGTACGACCGCCTCTTCCCTCGCCTGGCCTTTGCTCTGTTGCCTCCCAAGGACAAAAGAGAAGCTGAGCGGCTGAAGAGACACTTCTGGAACATGCTGTCTGTGAAGAAGGTCTGGCAGAAGGACAATGTCAGTGGCTGGATAAGTGATCAAGACCAACTTCTGGCAGAAAACGGTGTCCCCGAGTACATGCGGGATCGTTTCATGTTCATGCTCCTCTGGGCGTCCCAAGGCAACACGGGCCCGACTGCCTTCTGGCTCCTCTTGTATCTGCTGAAACATCCAGAGGCTCTGAAGGCTGTGAGAGATGAGGTGGATAAAGTCTTGAGGGGGAGTAGGCAGGAAGTAAAGGCAGGGAGCCCCCCAGTTACAGTCACTAGGGACATGCTGAACCAGACTCCTCTGCTGGACAGTGCTCTGGAGGAGACCCTGAGGCTGGTGGCAGCCCCAATGCTGGTCAGAGCTGTCCTCGAGGACACCTGCCTGAGGACAAGCAGTGGGACAGAGTTCACCCTCCGCAAGGGGGACAGGGTGGCTCTGTTCCCACACATCTCCGTGCAGATGAACCCAGAAATCCACGAGGAGCCTCACAAATTTAAGTACGACCGTTTCATTAACCCAGACGGCACCAGGAAAGATTTCTACAGAAACGGGAAGAAGCTGAAATTTGTCAGCATGCCTTGGGGGGCAGGAGTTTCCACCTGTCCCGGGCGGTTCTTTGCTATTGCTGAAATGAAATTGTTTTTGTTCTTGATGCTGAGTCACTTTGACCTGGAGCTGGTCAATGAGGGGGAGGAGATCCCAGCCATTGACATCGGCCGCTGGGGATTCGGGACGATGCAGCCTGTCCGCGACGTTCGGTTCAGGTACCGGCCACGCGTTTAACCTGGGGAGTCCTGCCGGAGTCACCTGTGGCACAGATTGTCTGATCCCGTGGTTATCGGATCCGTGCAGCGCCAGCGCTGTGGTTTTGTTTGCTCAATGTTCATCATGGCTTTTGTTTTTACCTCCTCCTCGTGTGCTGTTGCTGTGTTGTTGGGTTGGTTATGGGATAGAAGTTAATCTGCACAGAGAGACAAAACGTGCTCTGCCAGGCTACTCCCAGCCCCATCCCACTAGCCCAACCCCATCAGCCCACTGAAAGCCAAGAGGAGCACAGCGTCGGATTGGCAGGTGGGAAAACAGATTCAGGGCTTCCAAGGAACAAGGGTTTTGTCCAGCTCCCTCACAGGGCTGCCCCAGCAGAGCACCAGCCCCACGGTCCCAGCATGACTCCCACGGAGATGTGTCATCAGGAACAGCTCTCGGGATCACCACCTGGGATAAGGGGGATTGTGTCAAGGCAGGGGAGACATCCTGTAGTGTGTAGGGGAAGAGCATTTGGGGATTGCACAGGACTTTAATTAGAGTGTTTGGGGGAGGAACCAAAGGGGGATAAAGCAGGGATCTAGGTGATTTGGGGAGGAAAATTGAGATGTAAGGGGATGAAAAGGGCTGGTTGGGTGCAAATAGGTGACTGGTCCATAGACTTGTCTGGTCACATCCTGCACCTGATAATTTATTTTCCACATGAAGTATCATTGGCTGGATGACATCAGCTTGTGGTGAACCCCTGAAAGGTCAGAGAGCAGTAAATCCTCTCCAGAGATGTAAGAATTTCCTTGGGGTTTTCAAATTGTCTTGTTTGTAGTTCCCTTCTCGTATCTGATGAGGCCTCCAAATGGAGCAGCGTCAATCCCTTATGGGCTACAGCCACTGTGACCTTATAGCCCTCAAACATATTTTATCTGCTGGATCAGTGCAGGATGAAACTTTGCTCTACAAGCTCTGCTTTGCTTTATTACCCTTCAACAATTAGGGCTTCCTTTCAGAAGTTAAATCCAAGCCTCTCCTGCGTGGAGAACAGTGGATTGATTTTAATGCTGACACTAACCTTGGACTTTGGAGATTATTTTTGGTCGAGGAATAAAAGTCAAACATTTTCACACGTGTCCAAACATCAGATCCAGATTCTGCTTTGTTCTGCAAAGGGCAGGGTGATGTAACTGCATGTTAAGGGCAAACTATCCCAGCCTGCCAGACTGGTCATTACCCCGGATCTCATGGTGGTGGTGGAAATTCAGGCAAAAATTATCAAGCAGTTGTGGCAGAACCAAGGAAAACAAAAATTACCTGTAAGGCTTTACTGCGACAGCTGATATTTCCATTAGCAATTCCAGCACCTTTTCACTCCTTCCATGCTCCATCTACAGCTCTCACGTATTTTTTTGTCACCCATGGGTTCACTCCTCTGAAGCCCTTCTCACATTCTGGTCAATGCGAGCTCCAAACCATGCCCAGGAATGCCTCGGGGTAGCTGGGCAGCTCAGAGCCATCATCACGTCCTGACCAAGTGATGTCCTCCTTCCAAAGCTCTAGGAAGAGGATTTTTCATGTGGATGTCTTGCATGGAAGTGGTTCCCAGCTAACTGACAGTGTACACTGGTTATCACAAAGAGCCCAGGTCAGAGTTGAGGGGTGAGGGACGTGTGCTGCACAAATGGGGATTGGGATTGGGGAGGGGATGTAAAAGTAATGGCAATGATTCAGCAGAAAAATCTGGCTTTATTTGCTCATCAGAATGGTTTATTTAACCAAACAGTGTTGAGTCTATAAAAGAGCTCAGACATGCTCAAATGCATGCAATTGTGAGAAGCAAAAAAGAAGTCATATATGGAAGAGCATGAAAGCTCCAAATGAGTTAATCTACAATTAAGTTTTATGTTTAGGTAGGTTTTTCCCTGGCACTGATCTTTCCATCCCAAAGTGCACCAGCAGGAGCAAAGAACCGGCCTGTGCCAACAAAAACCTGACTGGATTTGTAAAAGGAGTTAAACTGGATGGAATCCAGAGTCTTGAAAGGTTTCCTGGGTGGCAGCCCTCATTCCAGTGTCTGTCTAGGATAACTCTCCTCTTCCTCCCAGAGAACTGAGCACAGAGTCTGGCCCTAAGCCCTTGGGTTTCTCTCCTGTATCACACAGTGAAGGCAATATCACTTCAACATTCCAAATTTTACAGTCTATTGAGTTGGTGCCTGCTCTCCACAGCACAGGGAAAGCTCCTCGGCTCTCAGTCACAATTCCTGCTCTGCATGCTCCATCTTTCCCTGCAAGCAAGGGAAGGAGTCACGATGCTCCATCTTTCAGGTTTGGAACAATATGGGTTAAAATTGTTGGGAAAGAGCATCCCTGGATAAACAGCCTCACTTTTAGTATGGAACTGTAATGCATTAGGAGCTGTTTTCCTGTTCTCCTTCCTCTAAACACAGCCAGACACAGCTCTGGGAAAGGCAGTGCTTACTGCTGCTCGTATGGAAGATTGAGGGGTGCATCAATCACCGCAGAGAAACTCAAAGGAACACTGAAGTTATGAGTACAAAGCAGAGACACAGCCAACACCATCCTTTGCAGAGGAAAGCAGGTTTGAAGGTCAAAGAGGAACGTGACATTTCAGGATTTTAAAACAGAATTAAAACACTCAGCCTTTGCCAGGGACACTGCTGCCACATCTCCAGGTAGATGTGTCCCTGTGTAGATGTCGTCCAGGGAGATGTGCAGGGAAGAGCAGCTCAGCTTCAAAGTGGCAGAGTCTCCCCGTGGTACAAAATCTGCACGTTACAAGGTCACTGCTGGGTTTGCTGCCTTCAGTGTCCAGTGCCCCAGTTCCCCCCACGAGTCACACATACACAGAAACAGCCCGTGGCAGGCAGGGCACACGGATAAAACACAGCAGGGCGGGGCAGACCCAGCTCAGCTGCTGCAGCACAGCTTGGGGAGGGTTTGGTACCAAACACTCGGTGCAGGAGGGCGCAGGGAGCCAATTCCCATCTGTCACCACATCCACGTCACTGTGCGATCATGAGGCCGTACTTGGAGCACAGCAGGCCCCTCTTCTTTTCCCGTTCCATGAGGAAATTCCTCAGTTTGGTGGTGGGGAAGGTGACCAGTGCCTGCTGCCTGTTGTCCAGACCTGTCTCCTGGAGCCACGGGCTCTGAAGGCACTCGGAGGCTGACGGCCTTCCCCTAGGACAGACAGAGGTGATCCGTGCTGCGTGAGGGGGCTCCTTGCAAAGGGGGAGAGGGGGGAATAGCCAGGGTCTGCACCAGCTGTGCTGCTGGGAGGACAGACAGCCTCTTACCAAGGGTTTGCACACAGAGTGCTCTGGAGGAAGGACACTGCTCCCCCGGAGAGACCCGCGTAGCACCGCGTGAGCTTCAGCTTCCCCTTCCTGGCTGTTCTCAGGAATTCACAGGGTGCATCCGAGCTGATGGGGTAGTTGGCACTCAGCCTGCCCCAGGAGAAGAGAATTGAAAACGTGAAGCTGCCTCCAGCGCTGGGGCTCCCAGCGTGAGGAGGATGTGGAGCTGTTGGAGCGAGTCCAGAAGAGGCCACCAAGGTTAGCAGAGGGATGGGGCACCTCTCCTTTGGGGAAAATCTGAGAGAATTGGGATTGTTCATCCTTGAGAAGGCTCCATGGAGACTTAAGAGCCCATTTCAGTGCCTAAAGGTGCTCCAAGAGAGTTGGAGAGGGACTTTGGATAAGGACTTGTAGTGGCAGGACAAGGATGAACAGTTTTAAATTAAAAGTAGAGAGCTGTAGATTAGACATTGGGACGAAATTCTTCCCTGTGAGGGCAGTGAGGCCCTGACACAGCTTGCCCACCCATCCTCTCCATCCCCCATCTTTTCCATAGCATAGCCAAAGGAAGGGTACAGCTGAGATTAACTCTGAAATTGTGATTTTAAAGCCACTCACAGGGTAGGGAACAATTAACTGACTCACATGATGAAGGCTGTGATTCCGATGGACCAGATATCAGTCTGGGGAAGGGCTCCTTGCTCTGTCAGCAGTTCTGGAGCTGGAAAAGTAAACTGGTGTGAGGCAAGCTCCTCTCCAACACACTGGGAGCAGCACAAAGGCAATGGATACTTTGATGCTTTGCTGCCTTCCCAAGAGGGAAGAAGAGGCAATTCCCAGGTCAGGGAGCTGGTTAAGGAGCTCCCACATGGGTGCTGATTGCAGTGAAACCATGAGAACCTCTGGGCAGATGGCAGCAATGCTTTGTCCCTGTATAAATGGACACATGAATGCCAGCCAGAGTGGCACTGCTGTGAGCTCTGTCCCCTGTGTCCTCTGCAGTGGGACAGCTGTCACCACTCACTGCTCCCACAAACTCACACTGTCGCTGGAGAGCAGCACTTGGGAAGCTTTTCTTGCTGGGACCACCTGCTGCCTTGACCAATGTTTGTGTCTTTCTGTTTATCACAGGTTGCAGATAAGCCCAAGTCACTGGGGCTGAGCTCTACTCACCCATGGTTTCCACATAGTCCGAGCATTTGTCCATGGTAATAAATTTGTCTGGTGCGTAGAACTGCGCGTTCCCAAAATCCAGGAGCTTCAGCAGGTTGGGCTCGGTGATGATCATGTTCTCAGACCTGAGGTCCAGGTGCAGGATGTTGTGTGCATGGAGGTACTCGGTGGCACTGAGGATCTGCCACAAGTAGTCTCGCACCTCCACCTCTGAGTACGATGTCCTGGTGGGAGAAAGGAGATAGAAAACACAGGTGTCCTGTCTGCATGTCCAAAAATGCCTTTTTAAACCCACCATCACCCTCCCCTGGGTGTCTGATCCCATCAGACCCTTAGATTCAAGAAGAAACAACTCTAGTTTAGCAAATCAGCTCTGTATGGAGGGGCTGGTCCATCCTGTGAGTCAGGTTTGAAGATGCAACAAGTTCAGGATGTTGTAGAGCTGAAAGACAGAAAGCAGATTTGATGCCCACAATTCCCTCTTTTTTTAATTACAGGATTTCAGCAGATCCATTTCCTGCCACTGTGAGAAACAATGAATCTTCCTGACCCACAGTAACCTCCAGGTTATGGTGTTTGGTTTAACAGGTGTTGGTGTAAGGAAGCCCTTCATGGATCACATTATGGGAGAGAGAGTTTCATATCAACCACTGTAAACTGCTTTCAGCATCTCAGCTGGGTGGCCCTGAGCTGTCCCGCTGGAGGGAACTCAAGTAATTTTTTTATCTCACAAGAAGATGCAGAACAAACGCTTTACAAATCCCGTGTGCAACGACAGCACGCTGGAACGGATGGAGAGGGACGATCCAGCTTGTCAGGAGAAACCAACAGGTATCTTCCTCCCAACAGCAGCCCTGACTGGAAAACTCTTCCCTCTCGCTCTTACCGTAGTGCCAAGGAGTGGAGCAGCTCTGGCCCCACGCACATCTCCTGGATCAGCACCAAGTGCCGGGGGCTGACGTAGGCGCCCTTCAGCTGGGCTATGTTTGTGTGGTGGAGCTTCCTCAGCACCTGGTACTCCAGCAGCACAGCCTGCTTGTCCTCTTGCCAGTAAGGGATGATTTTAGCGGCCAAAGTCTTGCCGCTCACCTTCTCCCGGCACTGCCGGACGATGCTGAATCGGCCCCTGGCACAAAGGAACACAAAGGCACGTTCAGCTTCTCCTCTGTTCTCTAAACCCGCCAGGATCCCATGCTGTTTTTCATCCGTGCCTGGTGGGGAGTTATTGCATCTGCTGACACAGTTTGCACATCCTCCTGTGTCTTTAAACTGTACAGTCTCTTTAAATTGCAGGAGTGAGAGCTTAACTTCTCTGGAGTGAGAGGAGAGAGCGAGAGAACCACCCCTGCTGGCCACAGAAACCAGCGTCTTTCCTCGAGGCAGAGAAAGTTGAATTCCAGCACCCTGACTGAAGTGGTGTCTGCAAAGGTTGGTGCAGCAGGGACAAGAAACTTTGTTAGCCTTGGGCTCATTTCATGATAAATGAAGCGGCTGCCCCCCTGCCCAGCACATCTGTTGTGACAGGACAAGGGGGGGTGGTATTAAACTTTAAAAGTGGGTTGATTTGGACCAGATTTGACAAAGAAGGTTTTTTTACGGTAAGGATGGTAAAACAACCTGGCCTTGAGCACTTCCAGGGATGGAGCAGCCACAGCTTCTCTGGACACCCTGTGCCAGGGCCTCCCCACCCTCACAGGGACCAATTTTTTCCTAGTATCTAATCTAAACCTACTCTCTTTCAGTGTGAAGCCATCCCCTTGTCCTGTCCCTAAATTCCCTTACAGAAAGTCCCTCTTCATCTTTCTTGTAGGCTCCCTTCAGGTACTGGAAGGTGCAATTAGGTCACCCCAAAGCTTCTCTCCTCCAGGCTGAACAACCCCGATTTTCTCAGCCTTTTCCTTGTAGGAGAGCTGCTCCATCACATGTGGGATTTCCCTCTGGGTCATTAAGAACTCAGTTGGATTCTCTACCTTTTGATCTCGGTTTGGAAGGCGTAGGTCTGGTAGGTTGGGAAGGGCTCAGGAGGTGTGATCATTTCACTCTCTTCTTCAGGGGCAGCTGATGGGAACTCCTGCGTGGCAGCATGAAGCTCTGCAGGGAGAAAGGGACAGGGGTTACGTGGGAAAACAGCTCTGTGTGGAAACTGGAGCCTCTGAGTCTCCCCTGCTGTCTGTGAACAATGACAAGCAGAGCTTTCTCCAGGTGACTCTGTGTTCCAGCTGTGGCACCCAGTGCTACTGGAATGCAACAGATTCTGCTCTGTCTCCCCAAAAATTCCCTGATATGGCCACTCCAGACAGAACGAGATGGATTCTATGTTGTGTGCTATGGTATCACACTTCTTAGCCACTGCTTCTTATTTTCTCCCACAACAAATCCTCAGGATATGGTAAAAACTGACAAGAAATTAGAAACTCCTAACTCACAACTTGTGGTTGGACATTTCAGAGCAGCAGTTGGAACTTGTTGCTCTGGTTCTGGCGTGTGGTTGTGACCAAGCACTCCTTGAAATACTAAAGCATCCCTTTAAAGCATGTGGTTGGAAAAGCTGGACATGCTGAGATATGATAACAGATCCTGAGAAAAAGAAAAGCAGAGGACTTGGGGTGAGTTAAAAATATCTCTGTGAACTGATTTTTACAGAGCAATCCTCTCCATTGGGAGGAAATTCCAGCTAGATCATCCTTCTGTTTCTTTACAGAAAGGACATTTCCTCTGCTGTGAGGATATGTTTGCTGTGGGCCCAGGGATCTCTTAATTTTAAAAACATGTGTACAGGACAAAGTAGTCAAACAGGTGACAAAAAATCGAGATTTCTTTACTTCAGAGACAAAATACAGCTGGAAAATTCACCACAGAAGAACAATAATTCCCAATGGAATACACCAGAATAGGCAAGTTAACTACTGAATTTGGGATTTAGTCTGTAATATAAGCAAGTCCAGTGTTATCACCACTGCAAGGTCTGTAGACCTACTGCAGTAGATAAATGCCTCCAGTAAAACATCTATTGTACAAGACCCATTTCCCCATAATCTCAAATCAAAACTGCATCTTCAACAGGTAATCTACAGCTCCCAGGTTTTTGTTTGATTATTATATTTTATATAGTTACACATTGTTTATATTTACATGATGTTGTTATCTTACTGGGGTTTTTAATATGTTTATACCTATTCCCCTGTGTCCAGAATTACAAAATAATTAGAAAGTGATTTAATTTTAGATGCAAAAGCCTCAAACAACCCTGAGCCAAGTGGAATTGGCCTTGATTCGCTTGCTCTCGGTTTCTGGACCCACATCTTAAAGGCTGCAGTGGAAGTGCAGGAAAATCCTGAAGCTTTCTTGGCATTTGGTCTTACCCATCTGATCCTTCCCGGTGATTTTCACTTTGGCAGAGGGGTCGCTGTAGGGGCCCATCCCTGCCTTGCTGGTGCAGGCTGTCCTGAAGTGGTAGAGGAACCCCTGGGGGAGATTTCTGGCATAGTAGCAGCAGTCAGTGATGTCAGAAGCAAGAGTCGTCCACTCCCCATCTTAACCAAGGGAAGAGAGGAAAGAGAGCAGGACTCATTTTAAGATGGTCACAATGGGTTGCAGGTTTTTTGAGATTTGGGGGTTTGTTGTGGTTTTTGGTTGTTTTTTTTGGGTTTGTGGGGGGGTTTTTTTGTTTATTTTTTTCCACCAACTTTGCTTATGTGGGGGGAATGTGGAGAAACCAACTTACCATGGCCAACTTTGGGGCTGTACCCGTGTTATTCTTCTCTAAAATCAGCTGGTTTATATCTGATAATTCCAAGTTGTGGCAATATTGTTCCAGAGGAGTGGTGAAATTTTCCTGCATTTTTTCTCTTTACCTAATTCACGCCACCAAACTCTACTGGAAATACACATCAAGAACTCCAAAGAAAAGATAAATCACTTTTTTTTTTCCTGTTGGCCCTGTCTTGAATCCAGTTTAGACAGTGAAGTGCAGGATTCCTGGACAGAACCATCCACTAACACCATCCCAGCAAACCCAGTGTTTGAAACGTGGGCAGTTTTACTCAGCTTTTATGAAACTCAGATGATTTCTCATGGAACTGGAATTGTAGCTACGTTCTGGACTCATTATTCATGGGACTAAGTTAGGAAAGAGAAAATCTCCAGCAAACATTTACAGCATTCCTCCCACATGATGCTGTGTCTCCTGTTTTGCTGATGTGCTCAGGGCTGAACCCAACTCCCTGCAACTGCCTGAGATTAAACCCATCTTTCCATTCAAATAAACTGTGCAAAGAGCCTCAAACCATTGGATAAGCAGCAATTCCCCACCCAAACCCACGGTATCAATGATTTTACAGGATACTGGTTGAATTGGGGGCTGTTTGTGCAAGAAGGAGCAGATCCAGCTTAGAAATAGAGAAAAATATTTGTAGAAGCAGCGTAGAAAAGACTGTTTTCAAGTAATGGATAAAACAAGGAATTTATTCCTGATTATCTTAATCGTCCTGTGTTCAGGAGAGCAGGATTTTGCATGTTCCTGCCAAATACACAGATCGCAGTGGAAAATTGTAGATGCTGTTTCCCATTTTTCTTCCTAATTGGAAGAACTTGTGTTTGTATCCCCACCAAAATCTCTCCTACAGTTGTGTCGAAAGGAGTAACGATAAAGAAAGTGGTGTTGGAGGGAAAGTGGCTCACACCAGCTCCAGAGGGAAAGGGCAGAAAGCTGCTGCCCATACTAATCCAGAAGGGAGTGTTCGTGTGTTTGTTTGTTTGGAGAATTAAGCGGAGGAACATAGGGCAGCTGAATCCAAAGGGCTGTGTTTTTGTGTTTTTGTGTTTTTGTGGCTGCAGCAGGAATTGCTATCAGACATCACATTTATAATAACAACAGCAAATCCATCCCAAGAGAAGCAGAGCAGCCTTGGGGATTTGATACAAAGCTTCTGTAACGAAACAGGAAAACATCCACTTTTGACAAGGGCAGATAGTGACAGGACGGGTGGGAACAGCTTTAAACTGTGAGAGGCTTAGATTAGATGTCAGGAAGAATTTTGTTATTCAAAGGCCCTGGCACAGAGCAGCTGAGGCTGCTCCTGGGTCCCTGGAAGTGTCCAAGGCCAGGCTGGACCGGGCTTGGAGCAACCTGGGATAGTGGAAGGTGAGCCTGCCCATGGCAGGAGGGCTGGAATTAGATGGGTTTTAAGGTGCCTTCCAACCATTCCATGATTAAGTGATCCTCTGACTTTCATCAGCCTCTGGACCAAGCCTCAAAAGAAAATAAAGGGGTGGCACAGTTTTGTCAAACTTTGGTTACCTTGTCCTGGCTCTTTGCCCTAAGCTTCCTCCACAGTCAATGGAAAAAGAAAGTACAGATGTTCAGCAGAACATAAATTGCCTGTTTGATAAATCATCTTTCTGCAAGACTGTTCAGAAAGCCTGAGCCTGGGATGGTGTTGTTTCATTAGTGTCTAATTTTGTCAGATTACTCAGAGCTGCATCAGACCAGGCATTTTCTCCTGTAGCTGCTCACTTTTTGGTTGTAGCTTCCACGCAGCCTTGTTTGATTCACACTTTAGCAAAGCCTTGGCATGAATGTGCAAATTCCAAGCTGATTTAACCAGCACAACCCCTAACTTTTAGATGGTTAAATGACAGCTGTATGAATTCCATTCCTAACTCTAAATTGGGGAGTTAAATCAGGCTGTTTCTGAATAACAAAAAAATATCAAGCTGGTGAAGAGATCGTACAGACCAAGAGGTTCCTTGCAAAGCATAAGGACAGCACTTCACCTTCAGTCTTGCACTGGACAGTGTAGTGGACAGGGGTGTTGGTTTCCACAGGTTTCCAAACCACCTGCACTCCATCCTTGTAGACCTCCACGATGTCAGGGGGTGGAGGGCTGGGGGGAAGCTCTGTGGAGAGGAGGCACAAACCCCATGAGTGTTAACAGCAGCACTGCTGTGATACAAAACTTTACCCCCAGCATGTCTCAGCTACAGATATTATTTATATATATATATATATAAAACGTGTATATGTTTTTTGTGTATACATATATATATACACACAGCTAGTGGAACAGCAGTTTCACCATCCCTAATTTAAACTCAGTACTAAGATTTTGTCTTGGAGTGGCTCTTAGTCCAAGAGAGGAGATAAAGAGTGAAGAAGAGGGAATGAACCCTGCACAGACTGTGGACCACAGCAAAGGAGAGATCTTCCTCTGCACCCATGTGCAGAAATGTCACCTCAAAGATACTGATAGGTTACATTTTTTTGGGCAGAAGTACTTAAATACCTATTTCTGTAGCTACTCCTTCTCTCACCTGCTTTTCTTATGACACAGGAAGTGGATGCTGAGCCCAGAGAGTTTGTGGCCACACAGGTGTAAATGCCAAAATCCTCAGCATTGACAGAGAGGATTGTTAAGAGCTGGAAGTGTTTGAGCGTGGATGAGATGAGGATCCGGCTGCTGCTCTGCACTGGTATCCCATCTGGAAAGCAGGAGATGGGAGAGATAAGTACCCTGCAAGTTGATACCAAGGTGTTTAAAGTTCTCCCTGCAGCCCCGTCCCAGGGGTCAGGGACTCTCTGGAGGGATGGCAGTGTCACCTCTGAACCAGCTGACGTGCAGGGAGGAGTGAGCTGCTGTCCGGCACGAGAGCGTCACGCACTGTCCGGCGGCCGCAGCCTGGTCCGTCAGCTCCTCAACGAACGACGGGGCTGCAGAGAGGAGGCAAAGGGGTGATTCACAATAGCCTGGAGAGCTCTGTGGAAAACAAATCCCTGCAGGACGTCAGAAAGCATTTTTAATGGGGCCAAGAAACGTTCTGGTTCATGGTCTGCCATTCCTTTGGCCACCATTTGGTGAATCCCGCAGGCACAGATCACGCGGGTGAAGGAACCCTGTTCACGCGTGGGTGTAGTGTGACAGATCAGATGGATCTTGGAAAATCTGTGGGAAATATCTGCATTGCCCAGGCCTAGTATAGCTAAAGCAGCAGAACAACTCAGAGCAGACAGAGACCCTGTCACAGCAAGGGTTTTCCTCTGGCTGAGCCTAAATGTGGGGGCAAAACTGAACTATGGAATTTCAAGGATGAGGGGATCCAATAGGACAAGAGGAAATGGCCTCCAGTTGCTCCAAGGGAAGTTTAGTTTGGATATTAGGGAAAATGTCTTCATGGCAAATGTTGTCAAGGACTGGAGGAGGATGCCCAGGGAGTTACTGTCCCTGGAGGGATTTAACAGACGTGTGGCACTTGGGGACATGGTTTAGTGGTGGCCTTGGCAGTGCTGGGTTAATGGTTGGACTTAATAAACTTAGAGGTCATTGCCAGCTAAATGATTCTATGATCAAGACAATACGAGAAGAGAGAAGGAGACATGTAAGATGGGTGTGGAAGAAGAAAAAGCCCTGTAGAGCATCAGATCTGCTCCTGTCTCCATGGGAAAGGGGGAAGTCAGGTTTTGTTCTGTGTTTCTCCAGGGGTTTTCTTCACAGTGGCCAGGGGCTGCCAGCCTCCCACAGCTGCCCTTCCCAGTGTTTGTCTGGGCTCTGCTGAATGCTGGGACATGGAATGCTGGGACATGAGTAACGTGACCTCAGAAAATGCTCTTGATGGAGTCAAAGGGAAACTTGCCTGGGAAAAAGCAGCTCTTCCCTGAATCTCCCTCTGAGGGTAAAACAGACCAATGACTCCTGCCACAGCAATACCTTTCTCCTTTGGGATGAGGCTTGGTAGCTTGAATGAAGGGAGCGCTGATTTCCTCTTCAGAGATCCTTCAGCCCCTATTAACAACTCCTTTTCTGCTGCCTCACTTCCCAGCTCACCAAACTCTGTTGTGAGAAAGGATGAGAAGTCATTCAAGACCATCCTTCTCCCCGTGGCACCCATTGGCAGTGACAGTTCTGCCTTCACACATAAATAGTCACAGGTTCCCTTACTAACCAGCGTTTGATTAACAGGGAAGTCTGTGACAGCTGCTGCAAACGGAACAGTGTCCTGGAAGAACAGGGAATATCCAGGGATATCAGAGAAGAAAGGACAGATCCCCATGTCCAGTAACCAGGATGACTTGAGCTTCCCCCAGTCACTTTAGCCTGAGAGATTTGCCACGGTCAGATGGCAATTGCAGCAAGGAAGGCATTACCCAGCCTTGATCTGCTTCTGTGCAACCTCAAACAGGGAATTTGAGCCCCTTCCATCAGTGGATGAACCCAGCTGACTCTGCACTGAAGCCAGCCAGTAACAGAGACCTGATGGTGGAGACTACTGATTTCACAACCTGCCATGGCCAGATTTGCAATCCCAGTCCAAACACAGCTTCAAATATGCTGGGGAAAAAGAAAAGGGCAGCTGTAGCAGAGCCCAGTTATGGCAGCAAATCTGTGAAGGAACAGAGGGAAATAATTACCTTCCTCTGGCTCAGGAGATGTCTTTCCTTTTAGAATTCTTGAAATATGGGCAACAGAAGCTTTTACTTTGTTCTTCAGACTCTGCTCCACTGACTGCTCCACTGAATGAGACCTTGCATACGGCTTAAAGAGTCCAGGCTTGGTGTGGAAGGAGCTTTTCTGCTTCCCACTGGAGTCCTTTTGGGAGCTATACATTTCTTTATGGCTCTCTACCCCTTTCCCCATGGCTAATAAGTTAGCTGCCTTTGAACCCTCAGATATTTCCAAACGGTTCTTCCTGTTCTTGTCTTCCTGTTCCCTGATGCACAGTCTTTTATCCTTATGGAGATGTCCTGCAGGAGGGGACCTTGCCCTTTCACCAAGAAGCATAAACCGTCTAGGAACTGGTTTGGGCGAAGGCTTCTTATAGCTCAGAAACTCAAATGGAAAATAGACAATGTCGTACAAATCTGAGAAATTCAGATAGGCGGGCTCCACTTCCGAGATGTCAAATTTTTGGGGGCCGCTGCCAAGACTGGGTGTTTCATCTGACAGGTCTTTGATTTTCACCAAAGAAACTTCTGGGTGTTTGCCAGTGTCCTTGATCACTGGCACGTGGATGGGTCTTTTTGCCGTTTCCAAGCTCTCTGTGGAGGAAACGCTCTCTCGACTGGAAGGGGAGGTCTCAAATGCCAAGTCCTCCAGGTGCTCACATTCATGAGGAACTGTCTGTGCTCCCTGCTCTTCCAGGACTCCTGGCTCCTCACACACAGCAAGGTAGGGTTCTGCAAGGTCATCCTGCTCTGCGACTTCTTCTCTTCCACCCTGTTGGACAGAAGGGAAGGAGGTGTCTCTGTGTGCTTGGCTGCCTTTGTAGAACATCTCTCTTTGAGGAGAAATGTGCTTCCTGCTTCCCTTCTCTCCAGAAACTGACTCTGCCCAAACATTCATCTCTTCAGAGAGGGAAACCATCTCATCCACTAGCCCCTCCAGCACAGCAGACTCCTCGTCACTGTAAAAAGAAGATCTGTGGTGTGACAGCTCCTGACCGTGATCCCTGCGGAGCAGCGGTGGGGCAGCTTTTCCAGCATCACATCTTCCACTTTCTAAGGGAATGCCTCCACCCTCACCAGAAACCTCTGGATATTCCTCATATTCCAGTCCATAGGCTGTTGCTGGAGCAACTTCTGCTTGTGAAGCAGTGAATGCACCTGAACTGCCGCTCTCCAGACCCCCTGAAATCCCAGCCCTGTGCTGCTCCAACACCCCATGTCCAGCCTTGGGGAAAGGAGCAGCCACAGCTTGTCCAGCTGCTGAGCTTCCACTTGCTGTCACAACAGATCTCATCTCACTGTGAGCTGACACCTCTGGATGTTCTTGATTTTCACCCTCCCAGATCTGAGGGAGGACGGTGCTGTGGGAGGAGGCAGCTCTGGCTGCGTGTCTGCTCTCCAGAGCAGCAGGCTCTGAGCCATGGCTTTCAGGAGCCTTCTGGGGTTCAGCTCCTTCATGGGCCAAACTGGAAACAACCTCTGTGACAGCTGAGCTTTTACTCCTCAGAGCAGCAAGTTTCTCCTTGCTGAGAGCCTGCTGTGCTCCATCAGGGACCAGAGCTGGCACTGATCCTGGTGGGGGGATTTTGGGAACAGTGAGTTGCTCTCCCTTCAGGATGGCTGATGCTGTGTCTAAGTGAACAGGGGCCTTCTTGTCTGCTTGGCTTTCATCACTGTGGGCTGATGGTGGAGTGATTCCTGTAACAGCTGCCTCTGCATCTTCCATAACAGCAGATCTTGCATCTTTATGGGTCTTCAGCTTCTGAGGAACACCTTCACCAGCTGTGAGGGTACCTGGCTGTTTGCCCAGCATGACAGTAGCTGCTGGAACCCTTTCCCCAGGAACTTCCTCACTTTTACATACTGGAAGTGAATCAGTTTCTGTTTGTTCTGTTGGAACAGCAGAGCTTTCATGCTCCATGAGTTCAGATTCAGCAGTGCCATGAGCAGAGGAATTTTCATGTGAATGTTTCTGCCTTTTGTCTTTCCAAGGTGGGGCTGGGGCTGTCCTTTTGATAAGCAAGCTTGCACCTGTTAGATCCGGGTGGCTGTCGGTGGGAGCAGACTCCTGGGGCAGACACTCGCCTCCCTTACTCGGAGGAGATGACTTTGGGGTGATCTCTGACTGTGTGAGGGTTGAAATGGACTCTTTGCTCTCCTGAAAAGCAGAGTCAGAGGCACGGCCAGAGGCAGATTTACCCTCCGTGCTCTCATGTTTTGGAGCTGATAGTGCTGTTACATCTGAGCACTGGGCAGTTGGAATGGGGCTTTTGCCTTCCAAACATTCAACGTCCTCCTCAATCTCAGTGGCCTTTGACTTCCTCAGTAAACGCTTCCTATTCTCACTCCTATGAGGTGACATTGGAAGTCCCTCTACCTGTTGTATAAGAGCAGGTGGGCACCCGTTCCCCTCACAGTGTGTGGAGGAAGAGGGCTTCTCTCCTGAGCAATCTTTGCTGGCTCTCCTGACGTACCCTTGCTCCACTGTGCCTGCAGAATGTCCCTTGCCAGGCCCTGTGGAAATGTCGCAGTGATCACTGCCTTCAGGGCAGCTTTCCTGGGACAGTACATCACAGTCCTCCTCCAAAATATCTTGTTCCCTCAGGGATCTGGAGGCTCTCAGCCTGTGGTCGTCCAGGGAACGGCTGCGGCTGGCACCAGCGATGGCAGGGTGCGGTGGCTTCCTGGCAGCGTCAAACGAGGCCGATTTGGTCAAGGACCCCAGCAGACTTTCCCTGCGATCATCTCCTCCTCCTTCTTCTTCTTCTTCCAGTTCAAACTGCTCAAGGAGGGGTTCACGGAGGCCACTGAGGGGCACCTTCGAATACCCAGCCTTCCGGAAAGTCCTTCTGGCTCTGTCCAGGTGCCTTCTGAACTCCCTGCCTGGTGAGGAAGGTGGCCTTGCAGGCAGCTCAGTTGCTTGGCTGTAGAAGGTGCTTTTAATGACACTCTGCCTGGGAACACAGGCAGATGGCTTTTCTGTCCCATCCCCTGCCTCCTCAGTTCTGTCCTTTTCAGATAAAGCTTTGTCTGTTTTTTCTTTCTGATGCATAAGTGATGTGCTTTCTGTGGAAGCCCTCAGGGATGAAGGCTCAGCAGCACCACTTTTTTGGGATGGCTGTTCCCGAAGGCTGGGAAGGAGCCCCTCCTCTTTCTCCTGTAAGACACTCGCCATGAGCTCTTTGCTTTCTGTGGGTGATTTGCCCCCCACCTCAGCTTTCATCGAGGCATATTTCCTCCTCATGGGTTTTACTGGAGGGATGGAGCTTTTGGAGTACTCCTGTTCACTTGCACATTTCAGAGGCTCAGGATGGCTCGGGGCATCAAACACGGGCAAGTGCAGTTCGGGGGTGGAGCCAAAGTGCCTCTTTTCGGGGAAATTCGAGTTCTCGTTGTCTGAAGAGGAGCCACTGGTGCTGGATGAAGTGCTCTCCTCAATGAGGTGTCGGGAGATGGCCAGGGAGCTGTTGTCGTGGGTCCTTTCGAGGATTTCTGGGATGGATCTCATCACCAGGATGGATTTGTAGCACATCAGGGAGCGCTGAGAAGGAAAACAAGACACAGCGCAAGGAGATGGGAACATGGTGGGAGTATGGAAAGCAAACGCACCAAAATGAACTCCTGCACCCCTAAATACCACACCCATGAGTCTAATTAGGCACTGCCACCCTCTGCACGTGTCACCAATCCAGGCCTCACTTTCTCTCCTAATCTTCCTCTTCCCTCATTCACAGACATGAAATTAAATTGACTTCAGGGAACACACTCTGGTCTTGTGATTGGGGGAAACAGGACTCTGCTCGAGATGTCCGAAGTCAATCTGTCCGCTCAAAACAGGTGGAAAAGAGGTTTTGATGGAAAACATCAGATGAGAGACTTGCTGGAGTAAATGACTTTAAATCCTTTGACTGCAGTACAACCTACAGTGACTTAGGCCAGCAGAAGACCTACCAAGTGTAGGAGATGGGATTCCTCTGCTCTAACTTCTGCCATGTGGGGCATCTCAGTTGGAGCTGGGCCTCTCCTTCCAGCCAGCAGAGAGAAACTGGCATGTTCAGGAGGAAATCAGTCCAATTATTGGAGAGAACTTCAGGAAAAGAGGCATTTTCTTGGCACCTGTCTGTAATTCAGCTCCAATTGCAAAGGCAGCTGAGACCACCTAACCTTGTGTCCTACAGGCACCTGCATGGGTTTCCAGGCACTAAAAGCCTAGATAGTTAATTCCTGGCACATCCATCTCTCCTGGGCTTTTGCCCAACTCCCAGCCATGCTCAGACCTCTGCTGAGCTCACTGTCCTACCCCAAATGATTTTCAAAGATTCGGAGGCAATTAAAAATAGATATAACTAAACAGAATCAACACAGATTAGGGGCAACTCACCTGCCATTTGCTCCGAGCCACAATGAATTTGAGCTGTTTGGTATTAATGAAATGAGCTGCTTCAAGAGGCACATTGTGCTGCCAGGTGGAATGAAAGGAAAAACATTGGTTAAAAAAATCTTGATTTCATTTCTTGAGAAGTTTTTGTGTGTTCTGTCTTTACACAATTGTTTAATTTTAATTTAGGAAAGTTACAGTAGATCAAATGCTGCAGCCCTTTCATAGTTAAATTGCAGACAAAATCAGCTTTTCAGTGATTAAATCAAGCCCTGTTCAATACCTTAAAAATCCTCTAATGTCATTAAACCCTTTTTGCTGCTGTTAATTTTTAACTCCTTTCCTTAGTGATTTAAGGTTCTGGAATACAAACCATAACTTTGGTCTGCCAGGCCAGCTTCCTTTCTGTACTGATGTGATAGAACAAGAGGGAACGGCTTCGAGTTGCACCAGGGAGGTTTAGATTGGATATTAGGAAAAATTGACTAATAAAGGACCAGGACAAACTTACCATGAACCATTTGTGGGAAAGACAGTCCAAAGCACTCGGCCTGGATCTGGCAATGGAACAGATTGACATTTTAGTAGGAAATCACCTCCAGCAGCAATCACTGATCCTCCTGAAGGTGCTGCTGCATGCAGACACCCACATACACTCAGGGGTGTGTCCATTGGATGCTGATTTGGAGCAGAGATTCCAAAAAGACACAGCAGCTTCCAACCCTAGGTTCCCTTCCCTTGAGGGGAAAACATCCTTCTTTTTCAGTCTGACTCTCCCCACAGATGCTCAGGAAGAGCTCCTGGCTCTCTGCAGGGGTTCAAGGGTATCCAGAGCAGCTCTGAGAGTGACTTTGCCTCTTTAGGTGGCCAGAGTGAAAATAGCTTTGGCAGCAGGCAGAAAGAGTAGAAATGGAATTAAAATCAAGTGCCTGTAAATATGCCTTCAAGTCAACTTTTGTACTTGAAATTGCTTAATGAGTGTGGTCAATGTTATTTAATTCTCGCATAACTCCCTCCGTGCTCTTCCCACTCATCTGTGTCATTCCAGAGACTCCTCAGCCTGGAGGAGGCAGGGAGCAAGGACATCACCACACCAGAGAGAGGCCAATTTGGCAAATATCCGAGTTGCGGGTTGGGTGGTGGGGAGAAATAAGGAAGAATTAGGGCAAAGGGCACCACATCTCAGTCAGCTTTCTACTTTCCAAACCAAGTGATGAGCTGGGATGTGCCTGCTGGGACACCAGCAGCTCTGCACAGGGGGAGGCACAGGAGGGCACTCACTTGGGGTGCTGCTGCAGGATCCCTTTCATGAAGTCCTTTGCATCTTCGCTCAAGTGAACAACATCAGGAATGGTCCATGAAATTTCCCCGTTCTGGATATTTAGGAGAGTTTTCCTGTCGTTCTCCCCAGCAAATGGAGACTTGCATGTGAGGCTTATTTATTGAACACCATAAAATGAAAGGAGACAGGTTTTAGGTTTCTATTCTCTGTTCAAATGACAGAAGCACAAATGCTTACGTGGGATTTTTAAACATTTGAGGGGCTCCGTGCCTGGGACTTGCAATGTTTGTGAGGAGCAACCAGGAAAGAAGGAAACCACAAAATAAATTGTCCTTATTATGGAAGGACTGAATGCTCCACTGAAATCCCTCACTTGAAAGTACTGGAGGGCTCTGATGGACAAAGGGTTATTGAGGGAGTGTTTCCAAGATTTATTTACCTTAAATACGTGATGACTCCGACAGCCCTGAGGAGAGAGGGAACGCAAATGTCATTTTTGTCACTGTTTTTCCATCCTTCTGAAGCCCCTCTTCCTGACACTAGACACCCTGGAACAGCAAGACTCCCTCCTCCTCACCTTTCAAGGATAATAAATCCCAAAAGCTATTGGTTTTCTTCCCATTCATTTTCCCCCTCAAATATTTTTAAAAATTGTTCTCAAGCAATCATTCATTTTTAAAGCACAGATAGAGGAAAAGACTCAAAATACTTCTTTTTTTTTTTTACTTTGTTTGCCTTTTCTAGAAAGCCCTTTAGGATCATTCCCTCTGGTTGCTGCCTGGAATAGAGATCATCTCCTCGAAGATGCTACTTTGCATTAATTAGCAGTCAGAGTTCAATTATGGCTGAAAAAAATTAGATAGAAGGAGCTTTAAAGAGCCTTGATGGCTTTTGGATTGTCAGCGTTCGCTTTCAGTTTCTTGTGTTATTATCACTGCTCCATTTACTAATTAACAGCTAATGGAAATTCAGACCATTGAGGGCCTGGAAAAGCTTTTTGGGAAAATGAGAGATTACCAGATATCAGTTGCTTTTGACACTGGTGACTGGGAAACAATTTCTGGGGCAACGAACTCTGGGGAGCCGTATTTGCTGTACTGAGGCTCCACGGGTGTGACCCTCTGGGCAAACCCAAAGTCACAGATCTTCAGGTCTTCCCTCTCAGGATAAACCATGAGGATATTCAGAGGCTGTGGAATGAAAAAAAAAAAAAAAAAAAAAGGAGGAATTTTTCTTGAAAGCAGGGAGTATTTTTAGTTGTAAGAATAATTCAGAGAACACCCAATCCCTGGCCAGCAAGAGGGTGGGAAAAACCAGACAGGTCCTTGCTCATTACCTTGATGTCCAAATGAAGGATGTTGTTGTCATGAAGATATTTGATTCCTTCCAAAATTTGCTTGATGTACAGTTTGACCTAAGAATTGAGTTGATTATTAAACAATTAATAAATAAACAATTATTAAACAGGGAGTCAATTATTAAAACAATTACAAAAAGAATTATTAAATGGGAGAGTTCCTGATTTCACCAAGATTTGATCTTTAAAGGTCCCTCCCAATCCAAAGCATTTTATGATGTTTCCCTCTGGGAGTTTCTGAAAAAAAAATTGATTTTACCAATATTTATTGGACACCTGGCTGCAAGATGGGAGAAATGTGAAACATTTTTAACTTTTGGCACCAAGGATCTAAAAAAAATCCCTTAGAAACCATAATTTCAGCTTTTCTTGTAAAGACAGAAAGGGAGTAGATAGAATACAGTTACAAGGGGATAAAGTGGTATTGAGTAAGTGGAGATAGGAGCTTCAGATGACAGATAGCAAAGAAATTATGAGAATAGAGAAAATATAATTTTTTTTTTTTAGGCTGAATGCAGTACTGGTGGTCAAACCCCCTGGTTGTTTGTAACTATTCCCCAAAAAAACCCAGCTAGCAATGAAAGTTGATAGGAACACGTTGTAAAGGCTGATTCTGCCTTGATAGATTATCACTGGTTCAAAGACATTTCTCATATTCCATAAGGAAAATGCAGAAAGAACCAACTCTGGGTTTTCAAATGAGAAATTACCTCAGCTTCAGTGACCACGCTCTTCTTGAATAAACGGTCCAGGAGCTCCTCATTGGAGCATCTGACAGTGGCATTAAGGGACAACAGAACCACATGGTAAAGCTTATTTTGACTGTGGAACCACCTCCACCCAGCCAACAGCAGAATTCACGAGGTCTCAGGCAACGGGAGCATCATGAAAGTCTCTGCTGCAGCAGAGTCCTTGCAGAACTGGGCTGCTCTAAACCTGGTATCACTTCTGCTAGAATCTGCCTGCTGATCTTGGGGGATCTGTTCTGCATTTCCCTCATGCTCACCCAGACTGGATCTCACAGAAACAGAGCTCATAACTTCTAGATGTTAAAAAAAATAATTTTGGTGCTTAACGACCCATTCACACTTGTATATTCAAGTCTGATTTTTCTCACCCAGCAGAAGGTGAGGACTGCAGTGGAGCTCTCACAGAGCTGTGCTATCCTGCAGGGCAGAGAAGGATTGTGTGAGTCCTTTTCTCTCAGGGAAAAAAAACAAACAAGAAAAAAAATATTAATTGCTTATATATTTAATAAATGAGCTCTACCCAGTACTTCCCAGCCTCCTCAGAGAACTGCATAAAAAAAAAAGGATACAACTCCAGAATCAAAATCAGTGTTTTTCGTGTTTCAAACTCATCCAGGAGCCTGGTAATTCTGTCGTGGGACAGAGAGACAAGAATATCCCTCTCTTGATGAGCTCGAGACCTGGTTTTGCTCCGCAGAGGGATGAATTTGGCAGCACAGGACACCCTGTTCCCTTTGTGCACCACTCGTTTCACGAAGCTGAAGCAGCCCCTGTGCAGGAATCGAAGGACAAGCCCTGATCAGACCTGGGCAGAGATTTAACCTGGCCCTTGACAGCTGCCTGCTGCTCGGTGCTTCAGTTCTCCAGCACAAGGAGCTCATTTCGCTGTGTGTGAGCTGCTGTTGCCCTCTCCTGGCTGTCTCCAAAGGGAAGCAACGTGTTCCCATCAAGGGAAAAGCTGTTGCAGTTGATGCAGGCTCGTGCTGGCAAAGGCTGGTGCTCTTGGATCCCTTGGACAGACCTGGTGTGTTGGGCTTGGGATGCTCCTGTTGCCAAGAAGCCACATCCAGGCACTAATCTGTGAGCCTTTGGATGTTTTTACTGGTTGGAGCTGCCCCAGCACACCTTGGAGTGACCTCCCACTTCTGCCTTTGCTTCCACCTTTTCAGACTTTTCAAGACCCACCTCTGCCTCAGCAGCTCAGATGGGCAATGAGATATTCCTGGCAGTGATGCTGTAGAGTTGGAAAATTCATTTACCTCCCAATCTCCTGCTTAACCTCATAATGGGAGTGGAGTTTTCTCCTGGTGGCCGCTTTCTTTCCTTCTTGGTCTTTCTTAGCTTTGGAAATGAAGGAAAACATAAGGGTAAATATTCAGATAACAATGCCTTGCTAATAGCTTCCAAAGTTATTACAGAACAATTTAAGGCAGGAAAAATTAGAGGGGTCTTCTAAACTTCTAAGGAGAATTAAGTGGAGTTGTTTGATAACAGAACGTGTCAAAATGAACTTTGGGGTTGCCCGGAGAAGTGGCTGCCCCATCCCTGGAATTGTTCAGGGTCAGGTTGGATGGGGTTTGGAGGAACCTGGCGTAGTAGAAGGTATCCCTGCCCATGGCAGGGGGTTGGAATTAGAGGATCTTTAAGGTTCTTTCCAACCCAAACCATTCTGGGATGTTGTGGTTTGCTTTTATCCTGGATCCTGCCATACCGGCCATATATAAATGCTACACAGGAATACAGAACAGACCCCATGCAGGTACCAGAACATGGCTGCAACAAAAGACACACTGCCATGGCAGTGGAAGCAACTCCTGTGGCTGAGAGGGTGGCATTCCCTTCCCAGTGAGAGGGTGGCATTCCCTTCCCAGTGAGAGGTTGGCATTGCCTTCCCAGTGAGAGGGTGGCATTCCCTTCCCAGTGAGAGGTTGGCATTGCCTTCCCAGTGAGAGGGTGGCATTCCCTTCCCAGTGAGAGGTTGGCATTGCCTTCCCAGTGAGAGGGTGGCATTCCCTTCCCAGTGAGAGGTTGGCATTGCCTTCCCAGTGAGAGGGTGGCATTCCCTTCCCAGTGAGAGGTTGGCATTGCCTTCCCAGTGAGAGGGTGGCATTCCCTTCCCAGTGAGAGGTTGGCATTGCCTTCCCAGTGAGAGGGTGGCATTCCCTTCCCAGTGAGAGGTTGGCATTGCCTTCCCAGTGAGAGGGTGGCATTCCCTTCCCAGTGAGAGGTTGGCATTGCCTTCCCAGTGAGAGGGTGGCATTCCCTTCCCAGTGAGAGGTTGGCATTGCCTTCCCAGTGAGAGGGTGGCATTCCCTTCCCAGTGAGAGGTTGGCATTGCCTTCCCAGTGAGAGGGTGGCATTCCCTTCCCAGTGAGAGGTTGGCATTGCCTTCCCAGTGAGAGGGTGGCATTCCCTTCCCAGTGAGAGGTTGGCATTGCCTTCACAGTGAGAGGGTGGCATTCCCTTCCCAGTGAGAGGGTGACATTCCCTTCCCAGTGAGAGGGTGGCATTCCCTTCCCAGTGAGAGGTTGGCATTCCCTTCCCAGTGAGAGGGTGGCATTCCCTTCCCAGTGAGAGGGTGGCATTCCCTTCCCTGCTGAGAGGGTGGCATTCCCTTCCCAGTGAGAGGGTGACATTCCCTTCCCTGCTGAGAGGGTGGCATTACCTTCACGTACAACGAGCTCTGCTTTGCACAAAACCTCCCCTCCTGCATTTTTGGCAACGCAAGTGTAAACACCACCGTCTTCCAAGGCAGCATTGTCCACGACTAAGAAATACGTTGTTCCTTCCTTCCCCTGATGGACCCTGTGGCTGTCTGTCAGCAGTGAAGTGCCCTGAGGGAAGGAAATGACATTTTGGCACTGGAAAAGCCAAGGTGGAAACAGATGTTTTCTGCTCTTCGAGAAGCAAGATACGGGAGCTACAACACAGGCTATTTATGTGAGCAAACCCCACAGAGAAAATGCTGCCCAGGGAAGTGGTGGAGTCACCATCCCTGGAAGGGTTCAAGAAACAACTGGGTGTGGGTCTGGTTGACAAGGTGGTGTTCTGCCGGAGGTTGGACTCAGTGATCCTGGAGGTCTTTCCAGCCTTAATGGTTCTGTGATTCTGTATATTCATCAATGCTATGAAGAAAGGGGCAGGATGGACTGTGTGACACAGAGCAGATTGTGAGCATTTGCAAAAGGTCCCTATGACAGTAAAATTCAAGATAAAAATATATAATACAATATGTACATATACGTATATATCAAAAATATGAAGTGATGCAATCCTGTTTTCCCACATAAAATCTCTGTTTCTGAGGTTTTCCTTATTAAACTGTAACAAAAATTTAAGTTAGAGTAAGTCACTCCACGGCAGCTCCAGCTCAGTGCTTGGTGGGAGCTAAAAGGTACCAGATACTAGAAATTATCTGGGAAGAAATGAAGGATAAGACATTAGCATCACAAGCTAATGGCACAAGCATCGTTTGATAAATGCTTGGTTTGCCCATGGTGTGGTACTATTTGGTCCTCTGTAAGAGCTTCTGGATGAGGATTGACAGCAGATTAGGGCTCTTCAGCCTGGAAGGGAGGCTCTAGCAAGATATGACAGAACATTCTAAGGAATAATAAATAATTTCTCTCCTTTCTATGGAATATTCATTGTCCTTAGTCACACTGATTTTACTAAGTAGTTGCAGGAAAGATACAGAGCCTGGAAGTCACACTGACAATTGGGATAAACCATTCAATTCTATTCCTGCCCCCAAACCACAGCACACATCTCAGGTACTCAGGTAGAAACAATTTCTTTTCCTGCTCTTTTTGGTCCCCAAAACCACCTTGGCTGCCCTCTCTGCAAAAGGATCCAGGGTGACACGGTGACAGCACTGGGTGGGAGGCACAGGTGGTGGTTCAGTGAGAGCAGCTGGTTCCACAAACTCTACAGACACAGTCCAGAGTCAGTGTGAGAGGTGTGGGAGCAAAGAGCAGCTGAAATTCCCTCTGGAAAAGTGCACCACAGTCCCTCCCGTGGTCCTCACTCTCAGCCAGAGAAGAGTCTGCACTCACCTTAAACCACAAAACTGTGGGCTGAGGGGTTCCTTCAATGACTGCCTGGAATTTGGCACGTTCCCCAGAGTTCACCTGCACATCCTCTATTGTCACTTGCATGTAGGGAGGACCTGGTGAGAAAAGAGCATTTGCTGCATGCACAGCTCTGGAACTTCTTTCCCAGCGTGCTGACAGAGGTGGAGTTACTCAATGGGCTTTATAGGACAGGCCATTTAGGATGCAACAGTAGTTTAAAGTCAAATCAAGAGGTACAACAACAATATATTTGAGGTTCTTCATGCTGGCATTAGTTTTAGGCTTCTTATCTTCACACTTACCTGCTACTTTTTGTTTAATAAACAGTTACCACTCAAAAAATTGGAATATTTAAAAAAAAACCCAAAAAACAGTCAGAAGTTGTTACCAAAAGAGAAGACAGTGACAATCATGGGATTGGGAAAAGGAACCAGGGTTTGGTCTTACTTGTTGGAGTCTTCTCCTCAGTCTTATACACATGAGTTCTTTCTGTGGTCTCGATATAAACTTCACTGTGCACATCCCAGACCACGTCTCCTCCTCGCCTGTACCAGCCTCCTTCCCCTGCATCTGGTGATGTTCTTTCAAGAAACCCAAGAGAAAAGATCACGGCACAGCCACATACAAGAGGTGCAGGATTACACCCTGCCATTGATCTGTTTAACTAGCAGACAAAGAGTTATTTAAATTTATTATTAGTTATTTAAATATTTAATTTAATTTATTATAATAATTTAATTTATTTAATTTATTATAAGTTATTTAAATTTATTAATTTAAAATTAATACAAGAAGAATTTTGGTTTGGGGGGAGTTAATTTCTCTCCAACCTTTTTTTACCCTTCTTTGGCAAAGCATTGTCTGAAAATAATGACAAACTTACAATAAACTATTCGGGTCCACCACAGAGGACTTGCTTTCCTTGCACCAAAGTCTGCCCCATTCAGAAACCCACATGTATTACCTGGAAATATGGAGGAGGGTGTTTACCTGTCGATGGGAACAGTGCGTTCCCGAGCGCTTTCACCTCCAGCAGCCTCCTCTTCCCGGGGAGCAGCAGGGCTGGGCTTTGGCACCCCTGGTTCTTCAGCTGGAGCCTGCCTCTGTGCTTCTGCTGGCAGCAGAAATGGGGCGAGTTAGACACGCCACCCATGAGGCACACCCGGGACCCAAAAGCTAAAGAAAAGCTAAAAACTCCAAAGCTAACCTTTGGAGCCATCTCTGGTGTGCCTCGTGCCAGGACTGACCACCTGGTCCACCTGACCTCAGCTGGGTGCAGCCACTAAAGGTGAGAGGGGAATGTGGCACTTTTGCAAAGAGCACACGAAGCAAAGGGGATGGACAACAGCAGGGTGGTGGCACTTGGCTGGCTGGGCTAAACTGGCTTTTGTGTAAGGAGAGGCACACAAAGGTGGGAAAGGCAGTAGGGAGAGGGAGAAACAGGTCAGCTGGAAGGACAGTGTGGGTGCACACAGCCTTTATAGGAGATAATTTAACTGTGTTTGAGTTCTGGCTCATGGCTGTGAGAAAATCATAGAACCTCAGAATCATTCAGGTTAAAAAAGACCTTTAAGAACAAGTCCAGCCATCAACCCAGCACTGCCAAGTCCACCACTGGAATGTATTCCAGAGGAACCCAGTGCTAGCTTTGTCCGCATGAATTCTTCCATTCAGCTTTGCATTAGAGCAGTCCCTGACTCACTGCTGTGATCACAGGGACATGAGTGAGCTCACACTGATATAAACTGGGGGTCAAAGCAGGTCCTGGCTGAGGATATGGTTGCTATAGAGGTAATATGGACTCTTAGAGCAGACCCAGTGATGTTTTAGCATCAGCATTGCTGCACCTCCACTGGAAAATGTCCTTGCACAGCTCTAAGTTACACCAGAACAAGGTCTGGCATCTGGGGCTCGATGAAACCAAAAGATGGTGCAGCTTGATGGCCGTTTCAGTTATTTTTGTTCTTTTTTTTATAAATTATTTTATCAGATATAGCTTCAAAACCTGGTTTGATCACACATTCAAAAAGTACCTGATTGTCTTTTGATATTGACCACAAGGATTACACCATAGGATAAAGTGCATCATCTCCTTTATCATTTAAGAAAAAAAGGCTAAATCCAGAGGAGTCTTCTACCCAGAAGGCAGGAGTATTTTGGGGAATGCTCTAGGGATGTTTGGTGCTGGCTGGTTTTGGAAAAGAGCAGCTGTTTCTAGAAATCACATAAAACAGCTCCATTGGGGTGGAAAACGTGGTTATTCAAGGTGGATCAGAGATCCCAGGTCATGGGATTGTGCTTTCCTATCACCAGCACTATTGAAATATTTACCTCCTTTTTATTTAAGGCATGTTCCTCCTTTTTAGTTAAGGCTATGATATTTAAGTGATCATAGAGAGAGGTGTCAAGTCTCCATCTGATTAAAATAATTCCCATAACATGTTTAGTTTTGCTCAGAGGAAAGACTCGCCAAACCACCCCATTCATCACTGTATTTTCTCTTTAGCTGTGACTGAGGAAATAATCTGCTAGGTGACATTTGACTTAGGATTTTTGAGTCATCCCACTCCACCAGAGGATTATTTCCAAAGATGATTTCCTACTAGAAAGGAAAATAGGTTATAAAGCTCTGACATTTTTTTTTTTTTAATGCTGTTATTTTGGGTCTGATTCCATGAACCGCTTTTATTCTTGCTAAGTTTTAAGTAAGAATATTCATTTTTTAAGGAATTTTCTGGAGTCTGAGGGCTGAAGGCTTCTTGGCATCGTCCTTGCAGTTAACAGTGGTGAAGAACAGTTATTGTGGCTGGACACAGAGATAGTTTAGACAACTTGTTACAGCAGAAGCAGAGGAAGAGTGGAAGGGCTGTCTCTCATCCATGATTTTTTAAAAGCAACAGAAAGACAAAGGAGTTGTTCTCCTGGCAAGACACAGCCACATACACGGTTGGTATCAGTCACACAGAAGCTGCAGGGAGTCTGTCCTGGCTCCAGGGTCAGTGAAATACAGGTGAACGTGAGGCACCCAACCCCCTGGAGAGTCTCTGACAGTTGGTCCAGGATATTAAAGACATCTCCAGCTCGTTTACAGCAAGCAGTAAAATAAAAGCAACCACCCTTACCCACCCCACCATATCAAAACCCAGATGACTTCTCTGAATGTAAAGGAAAGATCTCACTCCACCTTTTCCCCCAAAAGTACTTAAAGCAAGACCAGGGGAAAAGCCCGAAGGTGGAAAAAATCCCCCATTCCTTAATTTTGGGCAGGTCTCTTTCAGACGTGGTTTTCAAACACCTCCTGCTTCCAGAAAGATCTGCCCCGAACTTAGATCCAATCTAACCCCAACCCACCCTCCATGTTTCTTTGGCTCTGAATGCCCTCTCTTCACCTTCATCTGCTCAAAACACAATGACACAGAAAAAATGAGGTTAAAAACGTCCTTACTGGCACGCTCATTATTTTTCTGTCTCTCAACTCCCGAGGGACATCTCCCACCTTCATGCCAAACCTACCATGGCCTCCAGCAGCCTGGGTTTGGGTACTGGCTTCATGAACTACCACGGAGGGCCCGGCTGCTGCCCCTGAGTGCTCTGGAGGAACAGCCCCAGGAGGGCCGAGGCCAAGGCCACCATCTGCTCGCATGCCCGGGGGAAGAGTCACCAGCAGAGACGCAGAGTCCATGAGCTTTTTCAGGGCTGTCTTGATCTCCTTATCAGCGCGCTGGAGCGAGGCCTGCACAGAAGTCTCCGTCTCTGACTGAGGGGAAGTCATTCCTACAGACAAGAACAACAACTTTTCTCTCTTCAGGGCAAAAAGGAAAACAGTAGCACCATCCAACCCATGGAAATATCTGCAGCTGTATCATTTTCCCCTCCTCGAGAAGAGAGCTGATGAAGAAATGCTTATTCCGGCAAGAGGGAATGTAGCTGAGGGTTAAAATAAGGAGGTTGGCACAAAATGCTTTGGAAAGTTGTATCTCAGCAGGCTGGGGACACTGTGCCACCTACGTGAACACCTGGCCTGTTCCCAGACAGTGGAACAAAGGATCCATCTCCCTGCTCAACCCAGCATTGGCTGGTCTGTCAAAAATACCTGTATTAATCATAGAATCACGGAATGTCCTCAATGGGAAGGGATCCACAAGGATCATCCAGTCCAGCTCCTGGCCCTGCACAATAACCCCAACAATCCTTCCCTGTTCCTGGGAGTGTTATCCAAACACTCCTGGAGCTCTGGCAGCTTTGGGGCTGTGACCATTCCCTGGGGACGCTGGTCTGTGCCCCAGCACCCTCTGGGGGAAGAACCAACCACTGGGTAAGACCAATGAAATGAACCATTGCACAGAAGTTGTTATCTCACAGGGAAGGAAAAGGAGTGAACAGGATTCAGCCTCATCAGTGACTCTGGAGAAGGGCAGGGGAATGAAGGGAGGGCTGTTCTTTTTCATCAAAGTCTGGCAGAAAAGCCACTCCTTGCTCTAGGGTGATGTGGTTGTCCTATTTCACAATGTCCGGATATTTCTGATGGGTTTGGATGTAGAAGGCTGGGATGGAATCACAGACTGCAGGAGATCATCTCACCCAATCTCCTGCCTGATAAACCTTCCACAAATCCTGAAGAAGCACAGCAAAGGGATGGAAGGTACCTAGGGAAGTCCCCACGTAATCATGGAGACAGAGAAAATGCAGGTCAGGTTAAGACAATGATCACGTTCATGATGCAATTGCTCACCAAGCAAGACAGAAAACTCAAATCATCACATGGTTTGAGAAAAGAATAAGAGCATTTGCAGTAAATAAATTTCGTTGACATTAATGAGCATGTCCTGTAGGGGTTTTGATTCCGCTCCTTTCCTGGCCTCAAGAAAGTTGATTCCCATGACAGACCTGAGAAAATAAAGTTGAAGGCTATGCGTGGATGAAGACATCTCACTCGATCTCTGTTTTCAATGATTGTGATGGTGACAAAATATTTCTTTCCTGAATTTATTGATGGAAAAAAAGCAAGATTTGCTCACATGACATCCCAGACTGCCCATCAGTGTTCATCAGCACTGGGCTGGCTGGAAGACATTAAATATTTATTCCTAGAGAATAAGGAATTCTAGGAATTCCTAGATTCTATTCTATTCCTAGAGAAATACCTGGATTCTCTCCCTGGTGTTCCTGCTGTGATTTCTGCCAGCTGGTGCTGTCTGTGAACTGAGCAGCTGCCAGTGCGTGAAATGATTGGAAAGGCATGAAAAACACTCAATTAGGAAATACATTCACGGGTGTATAGACATAGATGTAGAGGTTATATATAATCCCTGGTCTCCCCCATGCTCTAGTACCACCACTTTCCTCCCTGCCTAGGGGACATTACACCACTTCCTTCTTTTGGACACTGATTCAGGCTGAGGGACTTCAATAACCCCCAAGACACGTGGAACTAGCAAACACCACAGTGATGACACCCTCTGATGGACAACCTCTTTCCCAGCTCTAAAATCTCAGCCTTGAGCCTTTCCACCCCACAACTCCAGCCCACCCCCAGGAACTCAAGACTGATACATATTTTGAAGCTCCAGTTTGGTCTCAGAGAAGGACCCAAGAGGATGTGAATCATTCAAGATTCCTGAGTTGGAAATATCCCTAAAACCAGGTGGTTTTTTTTTCACTTCAACACTCCTGAAACTGCTCATAAAAAAGGAGCCAGAGCCTAAACTGCATTAATATTCTTGATTTGCAGCCCAGCTCCTGCTGAAGTCAGCGGGAGAAGAGGATGAGCTGATGGAATATCAAGTGCTGTAACAAAGAACACAGAAACCCAACAAGTTCAGTGACAGCTGATGCAAGACATTTATTGATTTAAACTCAGCATCTAACAGCACATCTTGCACTTGACTTTTTTTTTGTGTTTTTTTTTTCTTTTTTGTATCTCAAGCAAACTGAAGTTTCCACTTTATTAATACCCATTTGCCTCCAGGAATTTCAGTAAAACATTCATTGTATTAAAATCTTTCATACAGCTGTATCTTTTCATCTACAGGAAATAAATCCCCACACATCTCATTAATTATCTACACAGTTTAATCACTTACAAGCATAAATTTAACCTCTAGGAAAATATTTTGAAAGTATATATAATGAACTTCTCATAAACCTTTCACTTTTTGAACAGAGCCCTGAATAGGATTTTAAAATTTCCCTCCAATTGATTCTCTTTTGCTTAAATTTCAAAAGAAAATGTAAACAGATGTTAATTGCTTTGAGCTAATGAATCAAAGTATAATTATTTCTTCTTTGAAGTGCAGCCTTAGAGCTTCCTTAGAAAAACCTGAGTGTTGACCACAACAGGAGGAAACCTCCACGTTCCTTTACACATCCTCATTATCTTTTGTTTGAATATTACATTTTTTGGAGACTATCACAGGGCAAATTCTTTTCTCGGCAGTATCTTCGTAAATCTGAATCAAATCCACTTCCTTCTGTGGAATTATTCTAGATTGATACTGGAATAACTGTGATCAGAATCAGGTTCAAAATAAAAGAAATGTTTTTAGCTTTGAAAGCATTTCCCTGTTGTGTGTCTGTTACTTTCCAAGGTACAGTGCAATATATGAAAAAAGCACTAATATATATATCCATCGTATTGCTTCTTTATAAAACAAACAGTATAAACCAAGGAGATGTTATAAAAAATGGGATAGTACCATAAAGGAAGCTTGATTTCCTTCACCACTGGAAAAGCATCCTATATCATGAAGGTAGTGCACAAGACATCCTGAGTGGATGTTGAAAGTGAAAGGCTGTGAAATCAATATGTTCATTTTAGTCAGCACAAGGTGCAGCTGCAGAAGGAAAAAAAAAAAACTTTTCTACAAGCACCTTTTGTGAATTCAGTCCCTGTTGGCAGGAATATTGTCCCAAGCCTCCAGAACAAGCTCCTCGATATCACCTGGCTGGGAAACACTGAGCCAACCTCATCCATCCGTTCCCGAGGCAGAAACTCACTCTGCTCTCTCTCCTCACACTGCTTAGAAATTCAGCTGTGCCTGAGCATTTCTGGTTTCCCTAAACCATAAACGAAAGCAGTTTCTACTGAACATTTCTGCAGAGCTCAGCTGGGACAGGGTGTGGGGGCTTTTCACCCCACGTCCCTGTCACCTGAGAGGGGCAGTGCAGGGTCCTGCTGAGATCAGTGAGCTCCATCTGGCACCAAGATTTGGGCCTGGGAGCTCATCTCTTTTCAGAGCAGCTTGCTGGAGGTCTGGGCAGCATCCATTTTTGGTGAAGCCAACAGTGATGGGCTGTGCCCAGTGCACCTCAGCCTCCCCCTCCTGCAGCATTCCCACTGCAAAGCTCCAGAGGAGCTCCACAGTCAGTCCCTCTCCGAGGCATCTCAACCTTCCTAGTTACAGTAATATGATGCAATTGCAACTGGCAGCCCAATACATTTGGAACAGATCTATGTTTCAACTGAATATTTATGGTAAAGCTCTTTTTTCTTTTCTTTTTTTTTTTTTTTTAATCTGTCTTTGTGCTCCTGCTACTTTGCCGTAGCTCAGTGGTAAATTCCTTTTATCACATATAAGGGACATCATGAATCAATCTGTTAGCAGGAATGTTTCACCACTGGCACGTTCAGGAGGACAAATACTCATCCAGTCATATTTATTGGCAAAGACCACATTTGTGGTCCTTTGAAGAACACATTTGTAATTCTTTGTGCTTGTTAGTGTTTGATTGCAGATGCAGAAATTATTTTGTACAGCACTTTAATCTTTCAGTGCATGTTAACTAAATTATGTTTCAAAAGATACGGTTTATAAATCCACCACACTAGAATGCAGAATAATGAAACCTACATTATCAGACAACTAGGAAGTGGATTTGAAAATATCAGTCATTTAGAAAAGATAGTCTTTTTCACTTAAAGCAGAAGAGAACAACAAAACTCTTGCTTCCTCACGACAGTGGGACTCTCACCACTGACTAGAGTCACTGGGATTTCAACCAAAGGGCCTGAGCAACCCTTTGAATCCCTGGTATGCGTAATATTTACTATATATCTCATTATATGGCAGAAGGTTAAAATAATGCAACCAGACTGTGCGTGTTGAAAGGTTTATGAAGAAATTTTGGTAGAGCTAACTGGTGTCACAAGTGTAGAGCAGAGTCAAAGCGGAGTAAAGCTTCATGACCTTTGGGCCCACACGGTGACAGGAGACACCCCCTGTCCTGGGCTGCTGAAGGATGCTGAAAAGCTTAGATACTTTCACCTCCTTGCCACACCATAAACTGGCACATGAAACAATTATTAAGTTCATGGACAAAAAACACACTTCTTCATCTCTATTTCTGTCATAGGTAGAAGAATCAGGCTTTTCCTAAACCTCCAATCACTGCTCCACTATGGAATGATACATGTTCACCTAGATCAAAGCTTTTAAGGTTTCAAACTTTTCTGACAGACTGTTCCCTTTAAGACTGGAAAAGCTTGACGCATCATATTTCAGTACATTTCCCTCTAAGGTATTCCCTTGTACTTGTTACCTCGTAATCTTTGCCACCAATTCCCCTTGCCTACAACAATTTTGATTATTATTTTTTTTTTTTTAACATATAGAGCTGCTTTCTTTGGTGTTAAAGATTACGCTTGCGTCTGCTCAGCTCTGGGAGAGGTCTTCTGTGCTGATGTGCAAGGTGACAGGCTCGCCAACGGTCCCGTAGCTGAGGGTTCTCGTGGAAACTTCAGTTTTGAAGCTGGACTGCCCGTTGTCTGCTGAGCGCTGGACCTCGGTGCAGAACGAGGGCTTCACCGTGAAGGAGGGGCCGGGAGGAGCCGCGCGGGAATCGCTCACGCGGAAGGAGATGTTGGAGGGGCCCACGGACTGCACGCCGGTCACCCGAGAGGCTGACACGAACACGCCCCCGGGGACGTGCTCCTCGTACTGGCTGAAGAACCTCTGCCTGGGCTCAGGCACCACGGGCCTGACCAGGTTCAGCAGCACCGGCTTGCCGATGGTCGGCTCGTTGATCTCCGTCTGCAGCACGGAGATCTCGCAGGGCTTCTCTGCCGTGTGCTTCTGATCCTCACACCTGTAGGTCTCGCCTTCTCGAGGGACGTAATCCTCCAGGTCCTCCAGAGTTAAGAGTTTGCCGTTGTGGGTTAAAATCTTGCGGTCCCGGGTGCTGATGTCGTCTGTGTGTAGCTCCTCTGGCTCATCCACTATGACGTTGTCCTCTTCGGGAAGGATGTCCTGTATTACTTCGGGTACCTCCTCTCCAGCAGGCCAAGACACATCCACTTCACCGACCCCTTCCCTATCCTCTGGACTCGCCGGGGAGAACAGAACTTCGTGCTGGTCTCCAGCAGCTGTCCCAAAACTGAAGACCAAAGGCTCACCCCTGCAGGCAAGCAGAGGGGAGGCGGCGTCTGACCCATAGTCAGCACGTGGTTCCTGTGGGCAGCTCTTTCCTTCAGTTCCATAATCCATAAATGAATCACTACCTAATTGCTCGGACCCACACGGGGAGCTCCTCTCTTCACTGCTGCCTTGAGGTCCTTCCTGCTCCGTCGTGTACACCAGCGGCTGGATGTCACCTTCAGAGAGACCCTCATTTGGCAGAGATTTTGACTGTTCCACCAATTTATTGTTGGAGTTGTTCGTGTTTGGATCATCTTCTGGGGAGCGCTTTGGCCTTGAGCTGGGAAAAGTGAAGGTTAACGCCCCTGAGTCATCTTTTTCTTGTTTTGCTGGGGAAGAACCTCTTTTCCTTGTGGGTTTTGGTGATTTTTTCACCTTGAATTCAATTATTTCTTCCACTTCGACCCACTTGGGTTTTTTCTCTTCCACTGTGCTCTCCACAACGACGTCTCTCACCGCTGCCCCTTGCATGTCCTCGTGTTCTGTGACATAAAGCCTGGGAACAGCAGCAGATTTTGGTGCTGCCTCCTGGTCGTGTCTGTGGACAGGCTGCCTGATCTTGGAGACATAAACCGGCTCCAGAGCCGGCTCCGCCCGCGGGGAGCGGGCAGGAGAATGACCTGAAGGAGAACGTGCAGGAGAAACCCTTCCCCTTGGTCTTGTGCTCTTCACCACCGTGGTTATGGTCTCCTCTCTGACGGCAGAAAGGGGTGGAGTTGGCGGGAGGACGAGACTTTTCGGGGAGCCACACTCCAGCAGCGCATGCCGCGGTCGGCCAAGGCGCCGCGTGGGGTTAGTTTGGGTGAGCGTTCCAGCTTTTGGGGGAGCGGGCGTTTTGGGAGGGACACGCGCGCAGAGCACACCCCCGCATGCCCGTCTGCCCTTCCTGATCCAGGGAAAAACCCAGTACCCTTTTCCCCAGGGGAAACACCCCAGCTGCATTAACCTGCTCGGGGCGTGAACGCACCACGAGCACGTCCAGCTGAGAGATGCTCTGCTGGGTGCTGCTCTGTTCCATGTGCTTGTGCTGATCGCCTACGGCGCTACTTTGGAAACCCCCAACATTTTAAATACTCAAAGACTTTAACCTTTTCCTGAGCATCCTTGGCTAAAATCCTAATTCAATCCACCTCGGTGGCTAAATGCCCTACACTGCAGTAGGGTCAGCATATTCTTAATAATATTTAATTAAAGTAACATATCTCTTTCATTTTTTTTTTTTTTTAATTACAGCCTCTTTTGAGACCAGAGATCTGCATTTCCACATGCAGAACAGTTACATTGAAAGGGGTTAGCCCTTAAAATGTGGAGATGACCAGAAACAGAAAGTTAGAACATCTCCTCCACAAGTCATCTATGCCAAAATGAATTTGTTTTTACTCTTCATAATACCGTTAGTGCAGACACAGCCTGATCCTACTGCCTCAAATAGACATAGGAATACCAAGCCAAATTTGGATGCATAATTATGAACTCTCAGCATATTTCTGCTGGCTTTACTTTAGATTTTTTGACTGAAGTTGGGCTGGTGGTAGATGCCTCATCCCTGGAAACATTCAAGGTCAGGCTGGATGGGGCTTTGAGTAGCCTGATCGAGGTGAAATTGTCCCTGCTTACAGCAAGGGCTTGGACTAGATTATCTTTAAAGGTCCCTTCTAACCCAAGGCCTAAGCTCAGGTTTCAGTGCTTTTTATTTACGTAGGATGCAGTTTTTCCTGCAGGTTTTTCCTGTGGTGTTTCTTACACGGAAAAACTTTCAGGTAAATACATTTCTGCCAGTGTT
Organism: Tichodroma muraria; assembly: GCA_013390105.1. Classification (NCBI taxonomy): domain Eukaryota; kingdom Metazoa; phylum Chordata; class Aves; order Passeriformes; family Sittidae; genus Tichodroma; species Tichodroma muraria. The sequence goes on from WAAG01072894.1 coordinate 60,878, forward strand.
ATCCTGGCAAGCACAAGGAAGCCAATGCTCCACATCTGCTCCGGTGGAAATCGCAGGAAAAGCTCATTTTGTTTCTGTTTGAGATTCTGTCCTTAACTCCAAAGAATGGGGTTAAAAACAAAGAATTAACTGAAGGGTCAAACAGTGGCCTGAACTGAGATTACAAATGGAGACAGCAGCTTTTTAATTCCTCTCTTCCTCCACACCATTCTCCAGTCACAGCCACATGGGGCTGAAGGTCACCCCCTCTGCTCTTCAGACATCTCTGCTCTGAATTTTGCCCTTGAGAATGGAGAACCTATTTATAGCCATCATGGAAGACTAATCCTCTTGGGTTTATTGCAGCCTTTCTCATCTTCTTGTCTTATCTTTGAAAACTTGTACTTCCTTCTTCTCTGGAGATTGGATTTGTTTCCACCATCAATCTCTCCCTTTGGGGACATGATGGAGTCCAGGACTGGATCAGCTACAGGGAGATTTATTTCCTTGCAGAGCACCCCCTCTTCTACTGCTCATTTCCACTGCTTTACTCTTTTCCCTAAGTTTTCTGCAGTTTTTCATAGACCTTCAAGGTCTGCGCAGAGCCTTCCTACTGGCTATGGTGCCTTTCTGAATTGCACAAAACTAAATCATTTTAGATGAGAATGAATCCTTGGGTGCTTGCAGTAGATCTATGTTGCAAAATTAAAATGGATTTTTTGGGGGTCTGGGATTTGCATATATGGACAGGGATCAATCCCATCTCTCAATTACCAGTCATTTTCTGCCAGTAGTTTTGAAGCTGCTTCTGTTCATCAGCTTGCTACAGAGTAAGACTTGGAATCTGCCCTTACAGAATTATTCCCAAACTTTCTCCCATCGCTATCCCAATTTCAATTGAGCTCCACTCTACTTTGAAGCTCACGACCACAAAAGGAGGGAAATTTCTGTCTGAGATCCCACTCCTAAATTTACAAAACTCCTTAGAGGTTGCAGCTCTTGATTTAGGAATCCCTTCTGGAGCTGTCCAGAGCAACAGCCTATGGAATTTAGATCTCAGAAATTTAAAAATCAGCTTAATTGATGCTATTCTGTATTAACGAATGTTATTTAATCCACCAGTATTAATGCTGCTGCTCCAGATACAGGCACAGAGATGTGGATAAATGAGATTTACCAAGTTTTAGGTGTGGTCTGGCTCTGAGATTCCTTCCTGCTCACTACTTTCTCGAGATACTTCTGAAGGAGATATAAAAAAAATAATTCTCTCTTCAGTTGCCCCAGTCCAAATCCCGGTCCTTGAGGCAGTACAGGTAAAACCACTTTATATTCTGTTTTTTGCGTGGTAAAAAAGGTCTAATGGCTGGAAATTTAACTGAGCTTAGGTGCAGCTTCTGGGAGGGGGGAGCAACTTATAAACCACTGCCTCCAAAAGGGCCGAGTACATGGGTCTAAAGGAGTAATCCTCACAGAAAACAATAAAAGGGATAAAAGGTAAGCAACTCTTAACCGTCCTTTAGTCACAATTTTATGTCTAACAAATGTAAAACACATCCACTTAAGCCTCATGTCCAAGTCAAGGGCTGATTTTAGCAAAAGTACAGCTATTGAGGAAAGGCATTTCCCCAAAATATCCATTGCATAACTACTTCCTGCTCTCAGGACATGGTTGGAGTGGCTTGGAGCTGCTCTGAAATCCTGTCACAGGCCAGTGTGCCCCTTCAGCACATGGAACAATTTTATTCTGTGTTTCTCTATGGTACTTAGGAAGATAAATTAAGATTTTAATGGCTGCCTGGCTTCTAGGCTGTGTTTCTCTATGGTACTTAGGAAGATAAATTAAGATTTTAATGGCT
>WAAG01072899.1:0-12276 GCA_013390105.1 Tichodroma muraria
ACAGCAGATTTGCTGAAAATTGTTTTAGATAAAATCTAGGTGTGTGTTGCTGAAGTATAGCAGAAATGGGGTAGTAAAGTAAAATAGAGTGCATTAGCATGTGGCACTACTGGAGTCTTCCAGAAGAAAAATGGCATTTCTGGTTTGGTGCTGAAGTCTGTGACTGAGCACTGCACCTGGCAATCCTGCTGTGAGTCACTGAGCCTGGCCGCCTTCACTCGCCAAGACATTTATAACTTGGTCTAATGTTGTGATGTATAATCTGTCTGAATGCAGAATGCCTAATGATGTTGTGAATCAGCTGGTTTCATCTTGTCTTCCTGGTCTTTTTCTTGTCATGGCTCTTGCGAAAGGAGAACCAGACACTAGGGAAATCAATTTACCACAACAATTTGTGTGGCTCCCAGGCAGATTGATTTAAATAAGCAAGAAGCTTAGATTTGAATAATTTTAGTCTTGCTTGAACACTCTAGTAATCTTTCTAGAGTTTTCTAGTTTGGTGATACTATTTTGCAGCTAATCTTAGCTTTTATTGCTAATCTCGGTGTGTTTCCTGACGAAATTGATATGATCTGTAATTATTTAAATGCTTGCATGTTAATGTTTTTATCTTTTTTTAATAATGTTTAAAAATGGCAAGCCATTATCTACTGAATTACTTCTCCATGCATTAAGCTGCTTTTGGATAGAAATGGGAAACTTAATTAAAATGCGGAAGATGAGTATTGTTGAAGTAGAACTAAAGTACTTAAATACTGGATCAGAACAGTTGTTTTACATGGAAAAATGCTTAATACATCACTCTAGCTTTCCTGGTCATTGTAACCTTTGAGACTTGAGAACAATGAAAATTTTTTTTCATTTCTTGATTATTAGAAAAAATTACTCTTTTCTCAGTTCCTGTTCAGAGCCTCATCTTCAAGGCATTGATGTGAATGCACTTGTAATTGAGACTCTGCTTTGTCTGCACCTGTGGAAAGGACTCATTTGTCAGAAGCTGGCAATGAGCTCGTGGAGCAGGAGAAGGGTTGCCCTGGAAGTGTGTTAGCAGGTGCCCAAGTGGTGTATTTATGGCTTCAAGAGCAGAAGCACCTTCTGTGAGTCCAGTCCCTTGCCACAGAGCAGTCCTCCAGTGTCCTCAGGAATTCTGAATTTGGTACACCTTGCCCAGTGTAATCAATTGATGGTACCATCCTTCAGATGGACTTGGTGGTTGTTCTGGTTCTCCAGTGCAAGGAGAAAGGACTCAAATTCTCGTTGCTGGCGCTTCCTTGAATTTCTTCTGTTTCTTGGTCAGAGGCAGGTGGTAGGTACCTCTCTGTGACTATGGCTTCAGTTGGCTTATCCTGATCAGGTTTTTTTTTGCCTGATCCAGAATACATTTATCTAAAATTCATCTTACTGAGCACAGTGGCAAAAATGGTAAGTAGAGCTGCTCAATTGTGGGCACAGCAGGATGGACACACTGCCTGGCTGTCTTAAAGACAGTTTCTGAACTTTCTGTGGAGTGCCTTCTAATTTTATTTATACAGGATTTAAAATTGATGGTAGGTTGTTTTCTGCTATTATATGGAAGTACTCAGCTCAGTACTGCCTTCTGAAGTGCAGAGTAGCATAGGGAGCAGGGTTTATTTTGGATGTGCATCTCATGGGCAGCCCTTCCTGTAAGGAAGGGACTTGAAGTGGAAGCGGGGCATTGTGTTGTTTCTAGGACTCTCTAAAAATAGGCCTATAGATCTTTCCTGCTGAGTTCAGTGGGTGATGGTGAAAATCCAGCAAAACAGATCTTGTGGGGGAAACTCATCCAGGGTTGGAGAAATCCTCTGGACTGCTTAGGCAATGTCCTAATTTTCTGTTGCAGAGTGATGCTGCTCGTAAGCTGCTCTTGTGGGCTGTACTGTGGAACTTAATACGTTAGCCCTTTGTGTTTATTTGCTTATTCCCACTGTGTACAAGTGCAGTGTTGTTCCTTAAGTGAATTTATATTGACCTCTCTAGTTTAATGGACTGCTTTCTTTTGAATAACAAGAAAGTTTTCAACTGAGAAGTTTCTTTGGAAGAATTGGAGAATGAATAACATAGAGAATCTGGCTTTTTCCTGGCAAAGGGTGGTCTCTTAAAGTATTTTAAAATTCTCTCTTCTGGCCATTATTAGTGGTGTCAAGTCAAGAGCTTCTGTGGCTTTTGACTTGACATGGCTCTTCTCAGCTCCCACATTATGTTTGACATAATGAACTTACATTGGGACGTGTCATATCAGTGTTTTCATTGCTGTCACCATAGCCTTGGGGAGTCTCAAGTTGTCATTGGATTCTCTTGGCAGCTGTGCAATACCTACCAGTGAGCCTGTGAATGTTGTAATAAAGGATGGACTCAGCTGAGGACGGGTGGTGGCTGGCCCTGGTCTTTTAGCACTTGTCAAATTTTTTTTTTTGTTTGTGTTTGACTAGTACTGTGATCAAATTGGCACATAGAGGGGATGATAAAGTCAGTGATTGTAGTTAGTGCTGAAGTGAGAGAACTGAAACAGTTTATTTTAACAGCAGGGAGTTTCCCTACTTGGGACTCTTGTTCTTCACCTGCTTCTCACTGCAGTGAAGAAGCGAGTGATGTGCTGGGCCCCTGCAGATCTTCTGAAGAAAATTCCAGTGTTGTATTTCAAATCCAGCTATTAGAAGTGTCTGAACACTGGCTGTACTCAGGGTGCTCTTGCTTTTGAGGGAGACTTCCCCATCATATTTCATCTCTCAGCCAGGATCCAGGAGACTTTGTGTCAGGAAATCTCTTACAGGATAATAGCACTGGAAAGCTGGTATGTGGGGTCCCCTTGTACATCCTGCCCCTCTTGTTGTCTTTGCCAGATAACACAACATATGTTGAATATTGCATGGGAATTCTGGGCAACATACACCATTCAGAAGATTGAAATAGTCCTGTTCTTGTGACAGCCAAGGACTAGTGCTAGGTGTTGTATAAGAACTTCTACAGGCCTGTTCATCCATGTGTAATGTAACATCCATCATGCTTTGGAAGTAGTGATGTTAAATGTAATTGTGCCTCTCACCACTGTCCTGAAGGAAGAAGGGAAGACTCCAAAATAAAATTGTTCTTCTTGTGGTTTGTGGTTAAGGCTGAAGTGGCTTCTCTGAGGTATTTGATTTTTATTGCTTCTAAACAGAATAGCTGGCAGGAGTTAAAAATAGCAGAGTCTGCTTCCCACCTGTTTGGATGCTCTGTCTTATTTTGGTTCGGAGGTGGAATGCATGAATGTAAATGGTGAGGATTAAAGCAGTGCTGCTCATGCCCCTGAGCAGGGGCAGGGGATGCTTATTGCGCCTGGTGATGATGGACACCTGATTGATGTGACACATGTGCCTTGCTGGAAGGGGTGGGGGGAAATGCTCATGGGGAGGGATCCTTGGGAGCACTGTATGGCTTTCAGTGTGGAAAATTGGAGTCATGAAGCCCACATGTTGAATAACAAAGACAAATATGAATATTGGCTGGTGGAGTTTTTAGAGCATTGTTCACTCTGCTGAATGAAGCAATAGCCCTTGGCAGGGGTGCCTGGTACTGGTTAATGTCTCTCCGGCAGTGATGGTGTAATGGAGCTGCCGTCGAGGGGGGAATGTCAGTGCCTCTTGGCTTTGCTCTGCAGCACAGCACACCCTCTGCTGGGTTGTGGGAGTGGGGCGATGAATAAGCAGCATTTGCTCTGAAACCTGCACTTCCCTGCTTTGGAACATGGAGCTTTTGGTGTGAACTTTTTTCTTAGCTCCTGTACAAAGCTAAGTTACAAAGGATTTCTCTGGTTCCAGGCCATGTGCAGCCAAAACATGATTCTCTGAAGAACAAAGCCTGGTTAGAACAGTGTTTTTGTCTTAGGAGACAGGGGCTTTACCACTCCATGTACAACAACCTTTTATTTTGTGAAGAACTGAATATTGCTTGTGACCTCTTAGTGGCTTTTTGGAAGCTTTCTGTAAAGTTAAGCTCAACTTGGTGTACTATAGGCTATACACTGTCAAAAGATGTGAAGTCTCTGTATTGAAATAAATAATAGAATTTGACTTACAAAGAGATTATGAACCTATTTGATAAGAGCTCTTTATTAGCTGTTGCACTGGAATTATTTTTTGAGACCTCCATTTCTTTCTTGGCTCGTTTGTCCTCTGCATCACCAGTGGATGCTGTGCAGTACTGCTGGTACTCATGGTATTCATTTTGGCTCTTTACTAGTATACTCTAAGGTTTATCTGGGATGTTTCTGGTTGGGGCTAAGGCAGAATGCCATCCGGAAAGGTAGTTTGAAAGTAAGGTTATCTCAGCGTAGCTTGTGGACTGCTTGATGCTGCAGGTGGATCTGCCAGAGCGCGTTCCCGGTAAACTCGCTGGTGCTGGGAGGACTCTTCCATATACCCATTTGTACTAACCGGGCAGAAAACTCTAAAATGGCAAACAGGTTTCTGTTGATTTGCTGAGTTTTGGATGGTGCAATGAATTTGAGTCAGCTGCAGGGGTAAGACAGCAGTCTCCCTGTCACCTCGGTTGGTGAGATAACAGCACTCCTTCCCTTCTCCTTTTGTCCTCTCTTGTGACTCTACCAGCATCCCTGCATGCCTTTTGGTCTCTGAAGCTTTTTGCTGGCATTGTGAGAGAGCTTTCCAGGAGCAAATCCTGAAACCTCCTGGCGGGATCTGCAGCTCAGTGTCGGTGCTATGCTTAGCACCAGAGCTCTGTTGTGGAGGAGTGTTGTGGGAAACATTATATCTGGTAGCAATGCTGCCAAACTTAGGTGGCAAACCCATAATTTCAAGGCCTGTCTTGTTCTACAACTCGTTGGTGACTGCCTGGAAAGCCTTTGAGAGGAGGAAGAGAGGACTAAGGGAAGAACAACCAAATATCTGGGGCAAATTTGCTTTGGTTGTGCTGACTGTTGGAATATGCTCTGATGTGTGGATCTGTGTTGAAAGGAGAAAGGCTGAGAGGCCTTAGGGGCTTTAGAGTCTCCTGTGCAGGGAGGCAGAAGCAGTAGGGACAAGAATAGCTTGTGTGAGAAGGCTGTGGCACTTCCAGCACAGAGCAGCTGTGCAGCCTCTGAGCACCCACCCTGCAGCTTTGCATGGGTGGGAACAGCCAGCTCAGAGTATGTGATTTGCTGGTAAAAGCCAGCAAAGACACTTGCCCGGTCAGGCAAATGGAATCTGTGCTTCCTTAAAATTGCACCTTGATCTGTGGTCACTTCTGATGCACTGGAATTAAAACTTGAACATTTTCTGTGCTTTTCCTGCCTTTGGTATTTGCCCAGGGAGGGGTCTGTGCTGTGCAAGAAAGGTATGCAGTGTGCTGAAGACCTTGCTTAATGTCAAATGTGAAACAAGCAAAAGCCTCTTTTGACTTCCTGTCAAAGCTACAACAGAAGGAGTAGGACTTGCTGAGCTTTCTTGGTGTTTGAAGTAGATACTGAATAGTGGATCTTCAAAGTATCAGGAGACAAGGCCTGCTTCATCCTTGTCTCCTTTTTACGTGGCTGCTGAGGCAGAAGGACACACATGTTGTGCTGGGTTTTTTTGATGTTGCTTTGTGCTATCTTTTCTGAGTAAGTGTACTTACCTTAATAGTGTCATACCCCTGGAGGACATAAAATGTCAGCAAAGTGGGAAAGTTTGTGGAATGTAGAATTCAATTAAAACAGTTTTAAAAAGTAGCAGAATTTGATGTTTGGGGTGATGTGCCCCTTGTGCTGTGTGTGTTCCGGATGACTAAAGAAATTGCTGCTGGTCCTGATAGTTTGATTTTTATACACAAAGTTCTGTGTATGTTTTGGAGGCGACTTGGTGTTTGTGTATAACTTTTAATAAATTTGCATAAACTAGGAACACTTAACCAATGTGGACATAATTATTTGGGTAAATGATTTGCTGCATTGCAGACTTTAGCTCTGTTTGTAACTGGGAAAAATTATTTATATGAAATAAAGTATATGGAAGCTAGGTACTAACAACTCTGGTGCATGATAGATCCACAGTTACTGTGCTTTAAAGTGTCTCTTTTCAAAGCATGGATGGTAAATATAAAGCTTTTTTGCTGACATGACAACACGGGGTTTGTTTTTAGTACTAAGAGTTCACTGGCATTAGAGAATATTTCAAGCTTGGCTTAACAAGTTTAACTTTCATTGCTCACTAAATATGTAAATAAGTTACGACATCTTCTCATCTGTTTTGAACTTAAATTATCACTGGTTTTAACTTTCCTATCACACATGACTTTTTCAGGATTGCAGGATGTGTGAAAACGGTTTACTGTAGCCATATGCTTCTTGGCTCAGAACTCCAGGATGTTTCAGTAGGTTTGAAGCATGGGTGGTTGTATGATGTGTGGTTTTTCTTTTACAAAAGCTGTGTTGATCCTTGGCTAGACTACTCTATCTCCTCATGTTTCCAGAAACTTTTCTGCAGAATATTTTCTAGTGGTTGCATTAGAAAGGGATCAGGTTTGCAGGAGGGTGGCTCCATCTGATGTCTCCTTGATCCCTACCTTGTATCTGGCCTGTGCTGTTTCCAGATGTCCAGCAAGTCTACCTAGCTTGATACCTGAGGGTTGAATCACTTTGTTGGGAGTTTGCTGTCCTGGCTGGGTGTGTTTGGTGCGAAGAGGTGATCTGTGGGAAGAACACATCTGTGAAGCCAATTGTCCCTTTATAAGCTCACTGGCCGCCTCCTTAGATGCTTCTAGGTCAGCAGGCCCACTCTACCATTTTTCTACAGATCCTAGTGATAAATGTGTTTGTTTAGATCAAAGTGAAAGCACCAAAACGTGAGCTGCCTGTACTGTGGGTCTGTGTGCACCATCCTCTAGTATAATTGGCTGTGTAACAGTGCAACTGGGGACCACCCACAGTCTGGCTGGACTTCTGTCTACCCTCTCGTTCATAGGAATGTAGCTGCTTTCATTAACATCTTTTCCTAATTGACTTGTTTGAGTTTTTTGCAATCTTCCTGAATTTAGGGAGAGAACATTTACAGGGTTCTTCCCATCCACAAGTCAATTGCTTTTTCAGTTTACTGTTTTGCTCCATGTTGGTTCTCAATGGCTTTTGCCTGTGCAGATCCGAAGTCTGTCTCCAATGTCTGAAGATTATCCATAGTTAGTATTTGAGCTATGCCTGGTTCTTGCTTTTCAACAAGTTCACTGCTATTTTTGCCTTAAAAGAATAGTAGAAATATCTGCCATCATCCCCATAAGAATAGTGGAAATGTCTGCTGTTGTCCCATCTTCTGCTCTCAGGAGGGATTAAATTCTGGGAATTAAGGCACTTGGGCGGTTGGTTGACTTCAGACTCTTTCATTTGCATGACTTTTGCAAGGAAGTAAAGGAATCTTAATGCTGGAGATATAAAATATTCCCTACAGAGTTTTCCCAAAACCGTGACTTTTACAGAACTATAGAACAGTTTGGGTTGGAAGTGACCTTAATAGTCATCTCATTTCAATCTCTTGTCATGGGAAGGGATGCCTTCCACTAGACCAGGTTGCTCCAAGCCTCATCCAACCTGGCTTGAGCACTTCCAGGGACAGGTCATCCTCAGCTTCTCCAGGCAACCAACCTCACCATTCTCATCCACATCAGTTGATGAGGATACTTAGCTTTCTTCTCAAAATCCCGTGGTGCGAATTATTTTTCCTTAGGATGTGATGCAGTAAGACCAAATCAAGTGTGTTTTGTATACCCAGCTGGAAGGGCTCTGAGTGTCACTGGGGGAGCGGCTGTAGCTGCACCCCAGGCAGTGTGCTGTGCACTGGATGGTGATGCATGACGCTGGTGCAGTCACCATTACCTGTTCCTATGACTCCCAGCATGGTGATGGTCCATTTCTGCTGCTAAAGCACCGACGCCTTGTGGCCCTTTGGGCCTGGGTAGTGGTGGTGGGCTGCTCACTTGCTGTATAGTTTTGACCTAGTTTTGTACTGCTGCTAAAGCAGAGAGATTTAGAAAGGGATGGATGAGTGTCGTGGTCTGCTTCAGTGAGTTGAGATTTGGTGGATGGGAAAAGGCACTTTTAAACAGAACAGTGTTGATGGCTTCAGTCTGGTGGTGACAGGACTTCACAAAACCTTTGAATTTTTCTGTGGAGTTCATAACACTAATGCAGTGTGATTTATGGCTGTTGTTTGTGGTTGTATGGAAGAAAAAGCTTTTTCTGTTCAGGTTTTCTTATATGTGGTACTTGTTCTAAACTCTGCTTTCCCAGGGAGGTAGGAAGTGGTGTTCCTACTCTGGAATGTGAGTGTTACTGCGTGAAGGAGTTTGGAGAACTTTTTAGAGAACTGTAAAGGGAGGCAATATATTCCCACTGAAGCTGCTAAACAGCAAAAGCTTCTGTGAGCCCAGAGGCACGCACATTTTCTGTAAAGGCTGTTTTTAATCCTTCAGTTCTGAGATGTAAGAGGAGTCCTTCTCTCTTATTAATCGGTGGAATGTCCTTGCCATCAGCTTTCTCTCCTAAAATGCCTTGACTAGCATGTGGTGCTGGTCTGGGCTGTTCTCTTCCTTCCCTTTGCCCTGGGGGGTCTTCTGAGCATCCGTATTCCACAAGCTCACCATGTGGGACTGTCACAATGCAGCTTTTCTTGCTCTTCAACTTCCCTTAGTGGTAATTTGAAACTTATTTTCTTTCATGACTCTTACTGCATACAGTTCTGGAGCTGCTCGTTTGGAAGGTCTCTTGGGTGGATGTAGTGGAAAGAGGGCCACAGGCATTAGCAAGGCAGAACGTGTGTGGGTTGCACTGGGGATATTTTTCTTCCTCTTCTTCAAACTCTGCCCTTCAGTTTATCAGACGGAAGCTAAAAGGATTGTTTTTCTCCTGTTGCTTCACGGAAATAGGGAGAAGCAGGTCAGCATTGCATGAACCCACCTCTCCAGCACTTCCAGTGGTAAGAAGGAAGAAGGATCACAGCTCTTAGCTAGCAGGGGGTCATCTTGTTCCACATTGAAAAGATTATTGGCTAGATAATACACTTTGCATATTTAAGTAGAGAGCTGTGAATGAATGCAGTACTCAAGCTTAGTTAAGGTTCCATTTAAGTTCCATTACTCTTCTCAGAAGAGTAAGGCTAGATTTTGTTTCACAGAGCTGAGATTTGATACAGAGCACAGGGAAGTCTAGTATTTCAATGTGTAATATTTTATTGTTGCATATTTCAAGAAAAGCTTGTTTAAGCTTCTGAAGTCAGTGAGCACTGGTATGTTATCTTTTTGGGTTCATTTTTCCCCCAAAAAAACCCTGAGATTTAATCTTTGGTGGATCTGAAGCAAAGGTTACCAGGTTGGAGGGTGCAAAAATAATTGAAGTGACCCTGAAGGGTTTTACGGAAGTGCTCTCTGACCCTTACAAATTCTCCTGCCTGCCAGTGTGTTAGGAAGTCGTGTCCTCTATAGCGGAATTCCAGTGCTAGCCTGTTTATTTTTATAAACTATCCTTGACTAAAAGACTGAGACAGCAATTTCAGTGGGGAGTACTCTGCCTCCCAGCTTTTGAAAGTAGTCTCAAAACTTCATCTCTTGCTGAAGGATGTGGAATGAGTGCAGAAAATTAAGGAAAATACACTTTTTAAGTCACAATAGTGTTGGTCTTAGAGGCTGCTGTAAAATAGAGCAATTTGGGTGGCATCTTGGTTTCCAGTTGAAAGAATCAGTTCTGCAGTCTGACGATAACTAGCAGACATCTGCTAGTCTTTAAAAAAGAAGAAAGTTAAAATCCAAATTTTCAAATTTATAATTACTTTGGGAGAGATAGTTTTAGACCATGTCAGTCTGACCAAACTGCAGTTAATTACTGTAATCCTTCAGGTACCATTTTTTATGTTTGAAGTGGAGAGGTGATTTCTGCCACTTACTGCTATAAAAAATAAAAGTGCTTTAGTTAATAATGGCTGTAATTAAGAGCTTGGAAACGTTTTTCAGGCTTGCCTTTTTCCTCATAAACTTGTGTTCATGTTCCCCAAAGCACCAATGGTACAAGTGTCGGTGTAGCAGATTGTGCAGCAGCAAATGCTTGCACTGAAAAGCTCTGCTTGCTTCCAAAACTGCTGAAATGCTGGTTCTCTTATGTCAGATCCCTGAGGTCTAACATCTTAGTGTCAGTGATGTGTTTAAGCTTAGTGGTTTTGTGTCTTGTGGCTCTTACAGCATGTCTGGCATCTTAAGTATCAGTAGAAGCAGAGACTTTGAGAATCAGGGTTGATTTTTCTGTGGGTGTGATGGCCAGGTGATTTTGTCCTGCCTTTGTGCTGTTCTGCTGTGCAGAGGAGATAGGAGTTTGTATGATTAACTTTTTTCAAGGAACTCTTCACTCTGAGAGCTACTCAGGCTGAAAGGAGAATGGGATATCTTGCACTCAGTTCTTTCCAAAGGAACTCCCCAGGAGAATATAGTGAATATTTTGAAATGATGTATGAATATTGGATGTCACCAGTTTCTCACACTTGAAAGTATAAATCTTGGGGCTGCTTTGAACCAGCCCTTTTATGTACAACTGAAAGAAAAGGTGTTACTTCTCAAATGGGGAATATGAATATTTCTGTCTGGGAGAGGGGAGCGAATCCTACCATTCTCCTTCAGTTGTATGCACCAAACTTTTTCTTTAAAATTTCTGATTTTTCTTTAAAATTCTGCTCCTACATCTTTGTTTTCCCACAGGTGCTTTTTTGCCTTCTTAGTTTGGGCAATTGTGGCAGATGTCAGTGCATTCATTATGTTTTTGCAGTGTCTACAGAAATGCCGCTACTCTTATGCTGTTTGTTCTGTAGTGTCTAAAGTACCTGTTCTTTTTTTGGTAATTAGGTATCATCACTCTTGTGATGCAGATTTTAAAATTTCCTGTCAGTTGTGTCAAGTTGTTTATCACAGTGAAAAAGAGTTTGACAGTATTTTAGTTTCTAAAGTTAAGACTCCTCTCTGTTAAGTGTATCACATTGGTAGTAAACTGACACTCCTTTTCTTTCTCCTTTCAGCCAGATAATGAAATCTCTTCAGACTGCAATCATGTAAGTATTGTTTTGTTTATTCACTCTCTAGCTATGGCATTTGCACCTCCTGTGCCTTGTGAACCTGAGGTATTTTGCATAGTTTGGTACTTTGCAAAGGCTATTAATCAAGGCACTTGGGGTTTCTGTACTGGCCTTTGGAGGAAGAACACAAGGTGACTATTTTAACCGATTATAATCACATTGGTCTTCAGAATGGAACATTTTTAAGAACTTGATAAACTACTTCTCTATCAAGGGAGGATAGCAGACGTCTTTCCTGTTTTATAATTGGGGGGTGGTTCCCGTGAGTTACTGGGAGCAATGTGATGTGTTCCTTTTGGGAAAGATGTGAGCAGTACTGAATTTAAACTCTTAATTTCAGCTGTTGACACCTTCTGTATTACTTTCGCAGCTGCTAAATTCTTAAACTCGCTTGGAAAATGCTGTAGGGGTGTGATATTTAGAGGCAGTTTGAGACACTTGGCTGGTTTTAGAACAGATTTCCTCTCAGCACTGTGTTTAACAGTGAGCAAACTATTAGCCAGTTTTTGGGCTGTCAAGCTGACTCTTCGAATCCCAAGACTCTCAAAAAANCATTGCTGAGGTTGGTATTAGGTTTCTTTTGGTTTTTCTCATTTCTATTCTGTCAGCATAAACCATATCAAGATCCTTAATTGCTTGGTTAGCCCTAAACACGGACAGACAAGTGCATGCCTCAGTGACAGTCTTGATTTTGGATGCTTGAGAAGCTGCATTTTGCTTTATTATTGGAAGATATATTCCAGAGATGAAACCTGTCCATGCTGTACAACTAGTAATTTCCAACTGTGTTTATAAATTAACCTTTAGCACTGCCTGACTTCAGTTGGCAGCTGTAATTTTCTGTTGTGCAGGATTGGATCAGATGAAGGGCACGTGTTTCTGTTTAGGTCTTTTTGAAAAAGAGAACTCCACTAATTAAAATGTATCTGCCTGACATCTAAATGTGCCAGCAAAAATTACCTGAAGAAGAAATTGAGAATTCTAGAAATCAAAGTTGTGTCTTTCTTCTGCTGGGTTAAGTGATGGCATCTCTGCTTCAAGGCAAATATTGGTCGGATGTGGATTATGGAAGCCATTCACAAATAGGAATTGTGGGCTAAGTCTCATTTTCCCAGGCAGAAATTGAAGGGAGGTAATAAAAAACTAGACCACAGAGAGATTGTCTCATGTCCAATGTTTTCTTTGCCTCTCTCTGCAGTAC
>WAAG01072902.1:4522-55377 GCA_013390105.1 Tichodroma muraria
AGACTATGCTCCCTTCTTTTCCTTTCCTTGCCCCCGTCGCTGTGGGACGAGCGCGGCCGCGGCGGGATCGGAGGAGAGGGCGCTGAGGCCTGCCCGTGAGCGGGGGCACCTGCAGCAGCCAGGGCCAGCCCGGGGCCCGCCGAGGAGCAGCGCCCGAGCTCCAGGGGCTGAAGGGGCGCAGAGGGCACCGAGCAGCGCTCATGCACAGCCAGCAGCCCCGGGAACACCGGCACGGCCTGGCCGTGCACACCGCGGTCCTGCCGGACAGCAGGGCTGTGGTACAGCTGTGTGCAGCTGTGCACAAAGTCGCTTTCACTCAAAGGTACGAAAAGAAACAAAGCGCATGAAAGCAAGGAAGCGCCGTCAGCGCTCAGCAGCCAGGAGACCGCTGGGGACAGGGAGCTGCCACTTCCGCGATGCTGCACAGGAGGTCTGTGGTAGGAATTGCCAGAGCTCTTGCTGCCTGCTTCCAGTTTAGGAGGTTCACCACCCTCCTTTTGCTCATTCCCTTTTCCACAGTCAAAGAGCATAAAGCACAAAATGCCTTCTATCGAGCAAAAGACAAACAAAGAAATGCAACCATCCAAAACCCAAGCCAAAGTGCATCTGGCTTGAGATGAATACTGGACCATGTCAGCTGGGAGTGAGAATTTTTCAGAAGGCTGGACTCCAGTCCAAAATGGACCCTGTCATTTGGAGTCTGAATATGAAAACAGCTTGCAAAACATTTTTTCAGGGTTCTGACAAAAGAGTTGGTCCTTCTTTTGCTCTGGTATCTAGGCTACATTGTGCAGGCTCATGCATATCACTGGCTTTATTCACATGAGTAATTCCATTTGAATTTGGAGTGACAACGTGTATGTGTAAAGTTACTCATATGCTTTCTGTCTCTTATATATTGAAATGATGTGGGTTTGGTTTTTTCCCATTTGATGGTGCAGCCCAGTAACTGTTGGCATCAAGGTTATAGTGAACCATCACAGTTACTATTAGTTTGTCAGCTGACACCTTTGTTTTCCTTGCCAGACTAAATTGCAGCTATTCCTCTTTGCAATCTATTCCAGCTATGCACCTGATGGTGTAAATTCATTTTCCCTATAAAAGATCTTTTTGTACTCAGCTTTTCCTGCACTCATGACTGACTGTCATTGCAGTTGTGCCATCTGAGTCTTTCTCACACAAGTCTCTCGTGGCTTCTCCCATAAAGAATAATCTAAATTCATACTGATTCTACCAGGATATCTGGATGTTTTAATATCTGCCAGCTGGAACTTTTTATTATTCTCATTGCCAAATGCCCTCTCTTTCCTCCTTCATATTTCTTCAAGATACAGCTTCTGCTGTTCTCATAACCTCATATGTCTTCTCTATCTCATTGCTGCATGTTTGTCTAAGGGCAGAATGTCAGGGGGACAAGAAAAACACAATGTCTGTCTTCCATAAAGTGTGGCATTAAGTTTCAAGTGTGACTGAGTATTTTATTAGATGCTTCTTTTCCTCAGTCAGGGGATATAAAAAACAACCAAGTAGAATTCAATGCAGACTTTTTGTTTTTAATGGAAGATAATAGCTTTTCACTGATATACTCTCAGCTGTCGGGTATATACTCTAGTACCTTAATTCGTGCCTGAGGAGAATAGTCAGGCTGAGCAGCCACTGACTCCTTTGTCAACCGGAGTCTTTCTTCCTAACCTAGAAAATTTTGTGAATTAGTGTGAGTAGAGTCTCCCTTAGGAAATAAAGTATTTTGAAGTTACTTCAGCAGCAGGTCACAAGCTGTCAAGAAGATGCAGTCACACCTAAGGACAGATTTATTACATTTAATCTCCAGGGCACCTGCCTACTGTATCTTGAAAGAATCCAGCTAGTTAGTTTTTGTGAAATCCCCAAATGATGCCTTCTAGGAACACTGAGAACTACTATTTCTGGGGGAAGGGTGATGACCCGTGCATCAAAATGACCTGCTCCAGTGGTGACAGTACAAATTACTTCCAAGGAAAGGGTAAAAGGCCAAATACATCTTAAGACTGCCCTGCGAATGTGGTGGGAATTTCTCATTTCTTTTATCATAAAGTCTGAGGACCAGGAGCTGTATTTCTTCCCTCTGTCATATCTAGAAGATGCAAAATCACCTGTTTGTCTCCAGTAATTTCTGAAGAGCCACCTTGCTGCAGCAACACTTCACAGTTACGGTGTCCATTCCATTTGAGTGCTGAGACCTCAACAGAGACTGAGTTCTGCCTATGGTGGAGTCACCAACAGGACCCTAAATGAGATTTACAAAGCAGATTAGGTTCCTGAAGTAAATATCCTATTAAGGACCATAAATAAATAAATAAACCCCGTACACATATTGATTATGAGCATAAACTTTGATCAGACATGGCTGCTGCCCTGGATTTATATATCCTTAGCATGCTATACTTGTGCCACCCATGGATGTGTATTTAGGAAAGCTCTTTCTCAGAAACTTCATTCCAAATTGAGATGCAATTAAATGATTAAGTGCAAATGTAAGCTGTAATTAACAGATTACCTGGGGAGATCTACTAATCAAAACTATATATTCTAATTTTTAGTTTATAAAAAAGTCCCATTCTCTATAAAACAAACCTATCAAACAACTAACAAACAAAAACCAAACAAAAAATCCCCAGCAAATGAGATTTTAATTTACTAAGGAAACTAAGGTGATAAAAATGTATTAACTTT
Source organism: Tichodroma muraria (assembly GCA_013390105.1). Taxonomy (NCBI): domain Eukaryota; kingdom Metazoa; phylum Chordata; class Aves; order Passeriformes; family Sittidae; genus Tichodroma; species Tichodroma muraria. The sequence goes on from WAAG01072902.1 coordinate 7,235, forward strand.
TATCTGTACCATAAAACATATTTAACTACAGTGGAAAAGACAATTTCCTGATTCATATGCTAGCAGTGTATATAAAAATGTAACAACCCCAGAAATATTTTAAATACTGGATTTCTTTTTTCCAGATACTTCCTCCTCCACCATATTTGGGAAATAGATGAAATATTTACTGTATTATTCTAAACCAAGTTTTCTTAAAAATAAGAAATATACCTAGCATATAGAAAATACAACTGCATATATTTATATTTATTAAGTTTATTTACTACTAGTTAAGAGTTCACTCTGTAACAGAGATGAAATAGTGCTACAAAACACTAAAGACTAAAGGATTTTCATTTCTGGGTGAAAGCTTCTAGAAAAAACAAAAGACTACATTAATAATGTCAATTTGCAAATTTTAATTTTGGAATGATATGCAAACATAAATTTATTATGAACTTCTAAAATTAAAGCTTTAATATTAATGTGATGTGAATTAAAGAAAAGCAATATCTTGCCTGCAGAGCTCCAGAAAGAGGCAGTGAGCTTTTCTCTGGGAGAGATCGATGATGTTCTCATCTGCTGTGCAGTGAAGGTGCCAATGCCCTCGGTTCTGTGGCACTTCTCTCTCCAGAAGGAGCAGTTACATACAGAGCCTTACAGCATATAGCAACTGTAATTATATGTGGCTGTTTCAGAAGAGCTGCCCCCTTTAAAATACCTGTTCATGTCAGAAAGCATTTTGAAGCACTGAGATATAGCAGTGATAACATTTACGAATACTGCCCTAAACGTGTTAAAATTCAACTAAGAGTTACTCAAATAAAAGCCTCTCAGTTTTTCTGTCAGTTTTTAGTACGTCTGCTCTAAGCTTTATTCAGACAACAGGGTTATTATTGTTTTACTTGAAAGTACCTGTCTTTCTTCTGAACCCTGAAATCAGGATGGAGCCGTGTCTTCTGCTTTGACTTGTCATTTTACAAACCCTCTTTCTGTCCTTCAGCATCTCCCTGTAAGAAGCAATACCCTCTTTCTGTTCCCTTCCTTTTGTCTTGACTTCTGTACTTGTAACAGGCTCAGTCATGTGGTAATTGCATGTTTTACAACACGGGGCAAAGCCAGGCCCTTATTTCAGTTCAGAATGCTAATAATACAGAACTGTCACAGACACCCTGTGGTCCCAGAGCCATTCAGACTTTCAGGTTGAAACTCTGAAGCTGAACATCTCTGAAATTACTTCCTGTATTTTGGAAAAAAAACCCCAAAATAAAACAAAAAAAACTCACCACAGAAACAGTTCAGGTTATCTTGAGTTTAGGAAAAGATAAAATCGCAAACCAGAGGATCCTAAATCAATCACACATAGTGAAGCATTGTAAGTAAACATGATAAACTGAAAAAAAAGTGCCTTTTTCTCTATTCTAAACAAGTTGGGTGTGTTTCTAAAACTTTGTAAGGGCCTTGCAAGTCTCCAGAGTTTCCTCATTCATGCAGATGAATTCCTCATTCCTCAGTCCCATCAGAACTAGACTTATAATAAAACCACCTCTAGAGCCAAGGTTTCTAGGATAAGTACAGATGGGAAGATCTGTTATTATTTTTGAAGAGCAGTAAAACATCAAGTTGCCTAGTGAGAAAATGCAGTGTTCTGCCTGGAAAGGTTCAAGGCTTGAGTTCAGAAAACTGGGTCATTAACAAAACATCTCCCAAACAGAACAAGATTTCCTACTTGGGCCCCTCCCCATATGAGTGGTTTCATATCTCACTATATTTCAAAAAGCTTGATCATTTTAAAAATGAAACTTTTCTGAGTGTATTGGAAACAGATGGAAATGAATCAAGGGGTCAAGATAGAAAAAAGCTGTAATGAAGATCTATTTAAGCAATACTTTAAATAAATAAATCATTTGTCTGAGAAGCCACATCTATCAGAAATATAAATAATTATATAATGAACATATAAACTACATTTCCTGAAGTAATTCCTGTCTTGCTACATTTCCTGAATTATTTGTATTATGAAACAGTAGCGGGGCGCCATTAATTGATACACACTCAGTGCTGTAGTTACTGTGCTAATTGCAGCTCTCCAGGCCCTCCACTCAGCTCCTCCAGCCCTTTAACAATTGGGATTGATTGCACAGGAGCTATTTTTAGAATGGAATGGCAGAAGACTTTGGAGAGCAGCAGACATTTTTTGTGTGTGCTACAGCTGGTTTTGGGGAAAAAAAAAAGTTGAATAAAAATGTTCAGAGTTGTCTTTTTGGATTTTTTTTTTCGGAAGCCAGAGCTTCCTATTGGATAACTGATATTGTATCAAGTTGAAACTGAGGTCAGTGGTGCACAACACAGAGGTCAAGGCTCAGTGACATTGTTCTCAGAAGAGGAGCAGCTTTTCCTTGGAAATGGGACTGCTAAGGTTGACAGTAGATGAACTCTGGTGGGTAGGGCTCTATAGACAGGCAATCCCAGAGTCAGGTTTGCACTTTAAAATACCAGTGATGAAAGACAGGATTCATGATTAACTTGCTGGGTTTTTTTTCCCCAACGCTGAAGTGATTATTAGGGATTGTAGGTCTGCTTCCAAGAATGCTTTAGCTGAGAGCAAATGGATGAGATTCATAGGAGTCAGCTGATGGTCATAAGGTGTGATTGGGAGGAGACACCCATTCACTTCATCCCAGCTTGGCCTTTTGTTATCCCATCCTGCTCGCCTGCCTTGCAAGAGTTCAGCTGGACTAAATAAACAACTGGACAGGACTTTCTTGCTAATCTGTTGTATGAAATCAGGGCTGTCATCATCTCTGAATGTGTACAATAGGAAGCAAGGCCTAGAGGAAGTAAAACAAGCAGAAATACGTAGGAAGAAGGATAACCAATTTTATAACTGAGAAGAAGACCCCAAACCGCAAGAGGACAAGCCTGTTTTACCTTTGTAAAGTATTAGTAACCTATCACCCTTTGCAGAGTAAATGATAGCAGTAGCAGTAATACCTTGGCACTGTTATGCTGCACTGCATCAGCAAATTTGAAGTGTTGTACTAAGGAAGTGACTGTCCCCATTTAGCTGTGGAATTGAATGATTTGGCTGTGGTTGCTCAGAAGCTTGGCAGAGTTAGGGAGATAATCCCTGTTTCATGCCTTCAGCTGCTTTTCCCTTTTCAATGGGATGCCAGAAAGCATTATGGACTTACACACCTATAATGTGTCATTACTTCATATCTGCTAATTCCCCTGAACATGAGAAATGCACCCCTAGTAAGTGCCACCCATCTCTGTATTCCTTCAGAGAAAACATACAAAGAATATACTTCAGTTTCTACAGTAATAGCTTACAATATTTGTTTGCATAAAAATACCCAACAAAATTGAAGTAGTTAATCTTGCCTGAATATGCTGCAAGAGATTCTCTAGCATTTTTGTCACTGAATATATTCCAGTCTTTAAAGGGGTAAATTTTAGAGATTAATTGGATGATAAATTAAGTTAGGTACAATAATTTCATATTAATATGAAATATAACTAGCTTTTGTATCTAGCTTGTTTTACTGTAATCTTTGTTCTTCCTCAAGTAAAGTGCAACTTGCCCTGGACTTACACATTACCATAGGTAAATGACTCTTGCCTATTGATTTCCAGCCTGGGTTCTCAATGCAGCTGGAATCAGTCTTCCACTGAAAAGTCTGGGAGTTGGGAGACTTTGTCACCTCATTTGGTGACATTCCACTTCAGACACATTACCAACAAATTCCAAAATTTGGTCTAATGCTGGGGGGTTTTCTAGGTGTGCTTTGTAAAATGATCTATGTTAAAATAAGCCACTGTTTTGAAGAGCATTAATAGAAGAATGTTTTCCTGGTGCTTATGTCTTCACAGAGCACAGTGACATCTTGTGGCATGGGAAGGGCTGGTGTCGTTTTTTTCCAGATGCATCCTCATTTCAGCAGATTTACAGATAAAGAATCTAAACAAATTCTGGACAATTGCTAATGCATTACTTCCGTCTGTAATATTTACTCCTTCCAAAGTTTTTTTTAAATACAGGTTTGTCTAAAGTAGTCTTTTAGTTGTGAAAAAAAAAAAAAAGACCAAGCCCTGGTATTGTAAATGTAGCGTGTTGGAGTTTCATTTCAGTTCACTGATATTCCTCGGAAAACTTTCAGCTCCAGGAATGTTCTTGTCCCAACCTCACTGAAACAAGAATCTGAGTCAGAATTTCAGGTGCTTTACTCTAGTTAGTGTATTATCACAGATGGACAAAGCTGCCCAATGTTGCTTTTGATGGGACTGAAAAGAAAATACAGTAACATTTTATCATAAGGTGGAAACTTTTCTTCTTCCCGTTTTTGCCTTTTTGCAGACCAAACAGGGTTTAGGCCCTGTCCCCGATACTCTGGGACCCTCCTCTGACATGGCTGCCCTTTGCAAGTTGATCCTTGGATAAGATCCTAATAGTATCAGCATGAGCGGAAGAGCTGCCCGCGGTGCGTGGGATGCGGCCGGCGCGCAGCAGCCGCGTCCGTGTGACCGGTACAAGCACGCCTGTGCTGTCTGCGGAGGGTTTGTTTATCTCCACGGAGGGCACGGCAGCACCACGCTGAGGGACTTCTGGAGGTACCACACAGGTGAGTTGGCCCCTTCTTCTCTTGCACGTCAGGAGTAAAGCGATCCTGCATCCAGTCGTCATGAAATTGAGGGTGCTCTGTACGTAACAGATTATCCTCATTTAAAGTCTTTCCGTCACAGGGATGGATAAACTGCTTTTTATTCATTGGGCAGATGGGGGGTGTTTGCTCCTCTTGCAGGCGTCCCACAAAGTTTGGATTTCAGTTCAGTTCCTTTTGTTTTTGTTTTTTTTTTCTCTAAACCAGAAGTACTGACTCATTTAAAATATCCTGGTTCTGGCAAGGGACACCAATGAGCTTTCTTAACACAGCACTAGTTCGTGCATATAAAAGTGCACAAACGGAACATGTGAATACAATACCTTGTAGGTTTGTAGTATCAATGCACTATCAAATATAAGCCTTTGTATTTTTTGACTTGATGTATGGTTTTCCCTGTTGTTACTGGAATATACCAGAATTGTGCTGGGGCTCATACTCATGGAATTGTCAAGTTTTGATGTAGGTAACAATTAAAATACAAGCAGTAACTATTATATTTACATGCAGCTAATTACTATTATATTTAAATTTGCTGAATAGAAAAATGCATATATTTAATTTTTGGGAGAACAGAGGAAAGATGATGAAATACTTCATTTTAAGCAGCACAGCCACATTCAGAGCCCAGCTTTTCACCTTTTCCCTCCTGTTTATGTGTTGAGTGTACCAGTGCGCTGTCTTAACTTCAGCTTTGGTTTATAGTGAAAAATGAATGGGAAATGTTGGATTGCTCAAGAGATGGTCCAGAAGAACTGGAAGAACATTCAATGGTGGCTTATAAGGTAGTAGACCAAGATTATTTGTCCATATCCTGACATTTTATTTCCTACTATACAGTGCAATAAAATGCCATAGAAATGAAATGCCATGAAATACTATGTTCCAGAAAGCATTTTTGTGTTGGTGCAGTTCTGGATGTGGCTGTACCAATGTCTGTGAATCTTTCTGAACAGAGTGACAGTAATTCAGCTCTGCAGCAGCCCCCTGGTTTCCTCAGTCAGTGCTCAATAAGTAGCAGTAATACCAGATAAAGACCCTGGCAGCACATTCTCTGACTTATCTGTGCAGTTGTAACAGTTGCTCTGAATTCATTTGCATGATCAGCTACAGCACAAAAACATTCACTACAGAACTGCGCAGAAAAGGGACGGGGGAGTGAAGGAAAGTAAGAATTAAAGCCCTGCCTGTGAGGGGAAGACAGAATTTAGGATCAGGAGCTACTGCACAACGAAATATTTCTATAAATGTGCATAATCCAATATTACCTGAGCAATGCCTCAAGAGAGCTCCAGATTCCCATCCCTGAAGCTGCCCCAGGCTGACAAGGAATGAGCGGTTCTGAACTGCCGTCCCCCTTAAACAGCAGAATGTTCTTCAGGGCTTCCCACTGGGAGAGAATAAAGAGAGAATAATTAAAAGCTGGTGGCTTTTTGGGATTAATTGTTTAAAGATGATCATGTTGCTAACTATATTTTGCTGACAGCAACCTTTGCATTTAAGAATTGTTTTTAAAATTATTTTCATGCTATATGCCTTCCTGTAAGTGACAAATATTTGTGCATTTTGCAGGGCAGCCTGTATATTTTTGGTGGGATGGTGGATTCTGCTTTCACACAAGCAAAAACTCCTCTCTGGATATATGACGTTGGTATGATACACAATAGCCAGTCTTTTCCATGGGACATTCCAAGTACATAGGCAGTAATAAATAGTAAGAACCAAACTGTTTTCTGCTGCTTGTAACAAAGCATTCTCTAAGCTTTATAACAAGTAATGTCTGTAAAACCGTGTGCATATTTTCCCCTCAAAATTAGGCTGTTAAGCTATCAGAGACACAGGTCTTACTTCAATTAGAAAGTATTTTATGGGAAAATTTTATGTATTTTAAGGTCTCAGAATTTCCATTCCTCCCTCTCTCCTTCTTAAGTTTACTATTTGATCAGAAGACCTGATAATTTATGTATTATTTAATTTTTATTTTTTATGCCACATATATTTTAAAAACTAAGCTCTTACGGAAGAAAGATCAATAAGGTGTATCCTATTTTGTACTTCTACTGAAGAAACACATAAGCTAGAGCAAGAGAAATCAAATATAATTAAATAAGATGGGAAATTAACATAAACATTTTATAACACAGATTTTTTTCTCATAAGAACAAACATTTGGGATCTCATAAATATTTATTCTAATAAGAACAGTGCAGCATTTGAATTTAATACAATGTCATACACCATGGATTCTCTCTTTGGAAATCCTGTGCACAGTAATGGCTGTTATTTTGATGTCAGATCGGGAGGGGAGAGAGAGAGGCTCAATTCTTTTTGAGCCAGTAAATCTTGTGTTCAGACCAAGATTTAAGTTTCCTGGTTTCTTTTGCTATTTCACTATGTAACCTTAAGTCAATGGGTTTTTTTCAATCTTTCCTTTGTGTTTTCCACCGGTTGTCTAAGATAACCTGCTGGAAGAAAGAAAAGCCTCAGAACATGTTTTAAAGGAGAAAGCATCTTATTACTCACAGTACTTACCAGTAGAAATTGGAAATTCAACATTGATTGTGTGTCTAGCTGTTTCATAGTTATTATTTAAAGTCTTTTGGCAAGGATAGCTTTAAGTAATGCAAGCCGGGTTATCTGATATTTTCTCTCCTTCACAGTGATACCATATCTGTGATTGCTGGCTGTTATTTGAGGGCTATTTAAAGGACCTATGAAAAAGAACAAGAAATAATAACTCTGCCATAATAAGGTGTATGTGGTAAACAGAGTCATACATCCATAGGGAAATCTGGATTTCCTACAAGTTCAGAAAATTATGAAAATCACAGGTTACTTCTCAATTATGAAATTTAGCTTTAGGAAACAGGAATACGGTGTGGTACCTGTGAGATTCTGCATCAGATAAGGATAGAGGAAAACTGTTCAAACTGTGTCTCCTGCAAGTCTCTCGGTGCTGCTGTCTTAGCGGGATTTCTTCAGCCTTGTCGGTAGAAAACACCAGAACGAGACTTCCTAGAAAATGAGCTGTGTAATTTGAACAATTACTGGGGGAGGAGTGTCCTCTTGTGGTGCGGGATCTAAACTGCACTTCATTAACTCCATCCCCCAGATTCCGCAAGATGGACAGAGAGCTGCAACGAACCAGCAGAGACGGAGGTAAGGAGCCAGGAAGTGGGGAATGTGTGAATCAAATGCCTGTTGCTTTGTTGATTAAACAGATTGCTTTGAAATATGTTCCCCCAAACAGTTCCAATCTCATCTCTTCAGAGACATGTGGCTATACTTTATTTCTTTGCACTTTCAATAACTTAAGGCTTTTTCCTTCTTCAAAACAGTGTTTAAAAATACTGCTCTTAAATTTTAAGTCCTATATAAGAAGTTAAGTCCTCTCCTCTGCTGCTGCTTCTGTTTTTCTGAAATCCTTATCAAGAAAACTAATTTTAAATGGAATATTGCAACCATACGTGAAGCCTGTTCTTTTAAAAGTAGGGTTGTGAAAACAGATTGGCAGCCACGCTAATACGTTTTGGAACGTGAAGTGCTGCAGCATTTTTCATTTCTTCAGTGTGAACACGTGGACTCACTAAGTTACTGCCACTTCTAATTGAAACCTGAGTGGAAGCATTTATGGCTTGGTTTTTGAGATTGGTTTTGTATCACTACACATTAAGAATCACTCAGTTTTTGCTACTGAAACTTCATCATCACAATGCTTCTATACCTTGAAATTGCACCCAAAAAATTTTTAAGATGTGACACAGTTACCACTTTGGTTACCTATGCTTGATGGAGGAGTCAAGAGAAAGTCTGTGACTGCAGGTCATTTGTAAGGAAAAAAAATGGTGTATTTCCAAGACAGACGTTGCTGCTGCTATGACTTTTGTAGGTTTTTGTCTTATTTTTGAACTAGATCTCTGTTCTAGAGCTCTGCACCAGCTAACAGAAAAGGTCACAGTGCAGTCGTGTACCATTCCAGCATGTACATCTATGGGGGATACTTTGGCATCAAAGGCATTTCTCAGGAGTTTTGGGAATTCCATTTTGGTAAGTTAAAAAAGCAGGATACAGATTTTGATCCAGTGTAAAACAACAACTGCAACAGGAGAGCACAGCTTCCTCTGCTAAGAAAATTCTTATCAGTAGAAATGCTCTAAGTTACTTTTGGCTTCTCTTCGGTGATAAATTTTGTCAGTTAATTGCTGGCTGAAATTAATTAGACTATTACACTGGAATAAGTTTTGCAGTATTTGCCAGTTTTAGAGCTGAAAATCAGGAAGAATATTTGTTTACTATTCACTAAAATTCTTCAAGGATTACTAAAAACTTTCTGACACAGCTTAGACCCTGATTTCAGCCTATTAATGCCATCTTTTGATCGCAAATCACCAACTGACCACAGGGAGCCAAACCCGACAGGAGATAGTTTATTTGCATATTCATTACCAGTCTGATTATTGCAAACCAGATGATTCCCTAAATGCATAACTGGTTATCTGATGGCCATTCTGTCACTATTTTGGAACAAATGATGGGTTTATCTCATCCTTCCTTCCATCACAGGAAGAATAAGAGTAGATATTAAGGAATTAATGTTTTTGTTGACTGATTTTTCCCCTCTAACAGCCAGGAAAGTATCTTTCTGTGTCAGAGTCAATGAACTGACAAAGCTGTAGGAAAAATTCGTCTGTAAATAAAATTTCCATGGCATCTGTCACACAGCATCTGACATTTTCATTAAAAGTTTATTTCAAAACTGATTTTTTTTAAATGCACTTTTTCAGTGTCAAAATTTAAGCTGTTAACTCAAAATAAGCTTAGAGCAGAAACCATTATTCTCCAACTGAACAGTTATCTCCTCCAGGAAGTAAATGCTTTCTCAAATAGGGTAAATTTGATGCATCTATAAATCAGTTGTTGTTTTTTTCCAGATACAAGGAAGTGGTTGTGTGTCTCCAGCCCCTGTCGCAGCAGCGGCCCCGGAGCGCGGCACGGCCACTCGGCAGTGGTTTATCACACGGCCATGTACCTCTTCGGGGGGCTGACGGGGCTCACTGAACAGAGGGACTTGTGGAGGTGGGATTTTGGAAGCAGCAGCTGGTCCAGCATCAGAACAAGGTAAACTATTCTATTTGTTACTCTAAAAGAGCAGAGAAAGAGAATTCATCTTACTCTTTGATACTGCGTGTGGGTGGAGAGGGAGACAGTGCCCTCTTGGTAATTGTAGGGATTGTTCAGATCAGGATGCAGTGCCGGTGCCATCCCTGGGGCTCCAGTTGGCTTTGCTCGGGAGAGCTGTTGGCAAGGCGTTGATGCAGCTGTCAGCAGTGTAATTCTGATGTCCCGATGCAGCTGTTCAGCAGTCATCCTTCTGAGTCAAAAGGAAAACAGGAGCTAAAATCATCGCTAAGTTTCTTGTTGGTCTTCCCTTAACGGCTGGTTTCTCTTACCTTCAGCCAAGGACCTCCTCCAGTGGTAGGTCATGCTTCAATAGTCTGCAAAGACTCTATGCTGATTTTTGGTGGAGGGATTTCAAATTCCAGCCCTAATGATGACCTCTGGAAGTATCATTTCCATACGCAGATGTGGAAGAAGCTTAGTAATACTACAAAGGGAAACTTTTCTCCTAAAATGTATCACTGCATCTTAGGAATTGGTGTGGATTTCCAAACTACCTCAGATTTCACTGATACAATCCCCAGCCACTGCAAGAGTGAGCAGAGGGACCATCCCCAGCTGGTGCCCATCCCGAGGCACTCTGCCTTTTGCAGCTACTTACGCCCACAGCCCACGGAGCGGAGCAACGCCATCGAGATGAAAACCTTCAGCCTGCCCCTGGAGCCAGCGGAATTCCCTGACCTCCAGACCACTTCAGAGACAGGACTAGGCCTAAAAAGAGACAGGAGCTGTTTGTGCAAGGACAAGTCTCTCCATCTGTTGGCCTGTTCACGAGAGGCTTTTGCTGCTGCTCAGGCTGTGGGTGAGGAGGAAACCGACTGTGGGTCTGTGCCACCGGCGGGTGAGATCAGCAGGACCAACACACTGCTGCTCATTGGGGGCAAACCTTTGTCCAGCTTCTCTGAGATCTCTTTCAGGCAAATGGAGTTTGATTGCTTGTGATTGCTTTGCTTGCAAAGTGAAGGAATAAATTTCCACCACTGTGGCAGTAGGTGGAAAACCAACTGCTTGCAACTGTCTTCAGTTTCCTATCAGCACGCTGGGGAAAAAAATAATTAAACCTCATACTTGCTGCGAACAGATTTTTTACAATGTTAACAAAACCCGACATGTATTTAAGTCACAACTTGCATGTAAGTTGTGATTTCTGAGAGGAGCTTGTTGGAATGCTGCTCTTTTTGTTACTTTTCTCCTGGTCACTTCATACCCTTTCAAATTGCAATGGCTGATGCTGCCTTGAAAATCAGAACTGCAGTAACCCATACGGGCTCCATAAGATGCCATTTCAGGGGCAAAGTTTGCTCATTTTGCACTGGCATAAGAGAGAAATAGTCACATTTGAGGGATTCAATTAGTCTTAATAGGAATGTTCTCTAAGATTTTGAAGAGTTTATATTCTTGAATGTTCTTTGCACAATATATTTGCAACATGAGATGACCTATGGCAAAGGAACCCAACAGACAAATCAGCAGCTGAATTCTAGAAGATATTCAAGGATTGTATATAACCTTGAGGAAGTGAAACAATGAGTACCCCCTGAATATCATCAGCAAGGACCAGAGGAAGGGCATTATACCAGTAAGAACCAAGGATGTGCCAAACGAGTGTTGGCTTCAGTGACTGAATGCAGAATCAAAACGGTTTGATTTCCCACAGCGGGGTGGGGAGGGAATAGAAAGAGTAGGGCTTGACAGTGGCAAAAAGCATGGGCTGATTTGACTGGTAACTCATGTTTTAGCCACAAAGGGACTTAGGCTTTTCCAACTCCATCTCTCTTTTATCACCATACTTTACACATTTGCAATGTGTAATGTGAAATGTGTAACTCACTTGTTACACATTTCCCCTCTGTATTAGTAAATTCTGAATTCATATATGGATTTTCTTTGCTGAAAACAAAAAGTGCTTGTTTTGAAAGATAATACTGTCCAGCGTTCAAAGCACTTATTTTCATAGAAGTTACTAAATACTGTACCTGACATGTACTAAATGTTACTAAGTATGTACCTGTACTGGCCTTCTGACAGAATATCAGCTGTCTGTAAGAGCTGTTGCTATCTGAAATCACCTGGAAGTGTAAGTTAATACTTCCAAATATTTGAAAAGTTCGCTTTTCAAAAGTTTCATAGGAATAATGACTATCAAGTCATTTACATAATTCAAGAATATTTACAGATACTTTCATCATCTCTTCACAAGTAACTGTCACGTGAATTTAATAGGAAAATTATAGATGAATTTGCATAAAACTACTTAAGAGTTATTTGGACCATCCATGACCCTCACCTGGAAACAGAGAGGATTGTACACTGCCATGTGAATAAAGCCTGCTCTGTTTCCTATGACTGCGTGTTCATTTTCACTTTTATGTGTCTAAAATACTTGTTTGTGTTTTCCAACTGAACAAAGAACTTACCTTTCTGACCAAGGAATGTGATTCTGCAAGCCCCAGTCATTTCTTTGGCACTTCAGCTGGCTTCGAGGACTGCCCAGGCTTTGAATTTCTCCTCCAAGAACAAGAATTTCCCCGTTTGAGGAGGTTTGTTTGGAAGGGACATCAATACAGCGACTGAGCTGAGCATGTACTCAGCACTGCAAGCTTAAATCAGCAGCTTGTTTTCCTTGTGCTGACTGACATGTCTGTTTTGGCATTATCCTGAGAGCTGCTGTAACATACAGCCTTTTATCTAGGATTAACAAGGGAAGGAAATTTAACTGGAAAGGGCAACAATAAACCAGTGATTTTTCCAAGTCACGCGAAGGCCTCCTGGCAGGTAGTGGTATCCTGGGGATGTGCAAGAGCCCCAGGAAAATGCCATCCAGCCTCTGCCATTCCTTTCTTCCTGCCCCCTCAAACTCTCTTCCCTTTGGCAGTCCCACGAAGGCTTTAACATTTACTCGGAGCCAACGCAGACGGGACACGAGCCAGCCCAAAGGCAATGGCTTGGCACGGGCAGGATAAAGCAGCTTGGAGCGTGCCCATCTCCCCTGTTCCCTCCCCTGGGCTCTGCCCGTGTGCCAGGTCAGGTGGGGGCACCAGCACTGGCAGCACCACACCCGCTCCATCACCTAAAAGATGCCAAACCTTGCGAGGCAAGGCGGCCCTAAGGGCCCCGCTGTTCCCTGCCCCTGTACAGGACACGAGGAGAGCAGGGGCCCGGGAAAGGCCTGCCTGCAGGATCGGGGCTCAGGCTGGCTCGTGGGAGGCTGAGCTGCAGTTGGTCCCAGCAATGCTGTGCAAGGGGAGAGAGCCCTGATCTGAAGTGGGGCTCTGTGCTGCCGCAGCTTTGCTGAAGCCACCGGAGGCTCTTTCTCCCCTTGTGGCCCATTCCCAGGTCTTCAAAAAACAAGGGTGAGCTCAAGCTGGAAGGGAAGGGGGTTGGGAGTTGAAGTGACTGCATCCCACAGATGCCCACAGCAGTGCCTGGCATCTCAGTTCACTCTGGGCATGCACAACTCATATTTCAGATACCCTCCAGTGTCCAGACCTAGGGGCACAATCCTTGCTCACACCACTGTGACACTTCCTGGGTCGTATCCCCTTTCAAACCTCAGCCAGTGCTATCAGCTACACCAAAAGGGTTCTCAGAGCAGCTCACTCCTCTTTTCCCACTGCAGTTACCTTTCCAGAGAGGGAGGAAAGAGCCTTTGTGGATATGCTCATGATATTTCTCTGTAACTGTAGCTAATGAGAATTCATCCCAGGCCCAAGTGAGTGACTAAAAGCTGCTGCCATCTGAAAGCTCAGTGGTGGCCTGCATGAAATAATGAATGGAATTACTCCAGCTAGTGGCAAATATATAGAAACAAAACAAAACAAAACACACCATTTCTGGCTGGGACTGAAGGGGCTGCCATTGAAGCTGGCTGTTTAGAACGTCTCTGAAAAGCAGGGAACCTTGCACGTATCCGATACGCTCGCAGAAATTCAATCCACAGAACAAAAGCAAAAGGATGAAGAATTCTTGGCAACCTCGTGTGAGACACAAGATGCTGTTCTATCATAAATTGTATATGAGGGAACAAATTATCAGAGCTAAACATCTCAACAAACTCATTGTCTTTAACTGACATTTGGCTTCTGAAGATTAAAATGTATGAATAGCAGAAATCTTTTCCTCTGAAATGCAGACATTCAAAGAAGGTTTTTTGAGTTAATAATAGAAAAACCTAAAGGTTTTAAGTGGATTTGAAGAACAATTCAGTGATTTATCAGTGGGATCACAGTTTGACCTACGCAACAAATTATGCCACAAGAGAAATTATTTCCTATGAGCTCAGTTATTAGGATGGAGTAATTTCTCTTCCTTTTAATACTTTCCAAATAGTTTCTGAGAAACAATGATGAAAGAGTTTAGTTATCCTTTGCTGCCTTCTTTAGCACTTAGCTGAAGTCAGGGCTTGGGAGTAACGAGTTTCCTTTAAACACTCATTAGTGCTGCTGTACTTTGACGCAGCCCAGTCCTTGGAGGGTGAGGGTGCTCAGTTACCTGGCCTGCACCGGGCAGCTCGGGCTCCCCGTCTGCGCACACACCTCGGGACCGGTTTTCAGAGGCACCGGACACCTCACAGTCCTCCTGGCCAATCTCAGCTCTGTTGGAGAAAAGGCATTTCATTCTTCAGCATCTGCCTGCAAGCTTAGGTGCTGTCCTAAGTTATGCTTTAACTGACAACAGGCTAAATTCAGAGCAGCAACCCGGCGTCCCAAGCCCCAGCTGCCCCACCTCTTAGTGCTGTGCCGGTGTAACGCAGGGGGCTGAAAGATGACTCCGCAAGACTTTTGCACTGACATGGTGTATTTAAGACAAAACTACTGTATAAAAGTTCCAATACTGGGTCGAGTGGGCTACAGATCTACTTGTTCCCATGTACAGTTTCAATACAGATCTCAGCGCAGTGCCTAAGACAGTTCATACGTCACCAGTGTTGTGAAACAGAAGCAAGAGGATGCACTTTGTTTTATAAAAACCCCAACAAATAAATTATACATTGAGAGCTATCACCAAGCTTTACATATAAAAAGTAAAAATACAGAAATACAGTAGTTAGTGTGGCCTTAACAAAACAAATCTAGCTAAAAAAATATTCTTATATACTTTAAAAGTAAGTTTGTCCAGTTATATAGGTAGGGGGCGTGTATGTGTTTCTGGAACAGAGTGCTTAAGCCAAGCAATCCAAAGGAGGTGAATTCTGCAGGAGAATCCTGTGGCTCCAGGCCCTGTGGGTGCGGCAGCGCTGCCGCAGTGGCTGCTCCCAGGCCAGCAGCAACACGGAGCCAGTCGTGCACGGAGCCAGGCCCTGGCTCCAGGGGGCCGTGCTGAGCACCCGCAGCCCCCCCAGCACGGCCAGGAGCCACTGCAGCTCTGCCTCTGCCACGGCACTGTGGGGAGGGCCCCTGCTCCTGTCTGTGCTGCCAGCCCCTGGAGCAAGCACACCTGGATCACACCTGTGTCACTGAAAGGCCATTAGCATATACTGCTCTAGTTTTTGGTTGAAAAGTTATGATTGTCCAGCTGCATTTGAAAGCTGTGACATAACAGTGTCTAACAGCTACATATATATATATATATATATATATACGGATGTATATAGATACTACAACTTCCTAAACTCAGAAACACTATGTGCCCAGATAGAGCTTTAAATGCTAGCTGGCTGTGGAACGGAGCTGCTATCACTTCACCAGTAGATTTGGATTGTACCAGAATATGTTCACAATGTGAAAAATACATCCAGTGTGAGTGCTGTTTGTGAAGGGCACACTCATCCCAACACTGTCTTTGCCTCATGAAATGAGAAGGAGCAGGGTACAGACAAAGGGAGAGCAGGCAAGGACTGCAAACAGTTTGCAGAGACCCACACATAGCTGCACTGTTCACCTGAGCTGCTCTAACAGGGCTGCAAATTTTCTGGCCAAAGTTGTGTCAAAAAAATTGTCCAAAATTGTCGCAGCTGTCTTTGACAAAGTATGAGTAAAATTTAAGCTTAAAATCAAATGCATTCAAGCTAATTCATTAACCATGACTGATTAACAGATAAGTAGGTAATTTATGTCATATAACTTACCTAATATTAAACTCTGTTAACACTGAACTAAAGAGATTGCCTTAATTCTGGTGTAAGAAAGCCTCATCTCCCACATTTTAATGCCCATTTCCTAAGACTGTAAATGCATGTGGCGCATGCAGACTCTGATGGTCTTAAATGGGTGAGACTGAAATGCATCTCTCTCAGGTTAATCAGTTTGAGATAAGGGCTGGATGCTGTTATAAACACCAAGTTTCTATAAAACCTTCTACTCCGATCACACAACGTGATTGTAGTAAAACCACTTTTACTTTTAGATCCAATCACTTAGCATTCATTCATTCATTCATTCCTGTCAACTCATACAGCTTTTAAGTGGCTGGCAAACCTGCCAACATCCTGACACCAGATTCACACAAAAGTTTTATTTATAAATCTCTTTAAATAAATACCAAAAAATAGATTTTAAGGAAATGCTTGGACCCTACAGCAAATCAATCAATAGTATAGCAATGGTAGGAAAATCCTTCTTGCTCAGTAGCACATAGGCATTAACTGATACTTTATAACACTAACTGTAGGAACTATTATCCCTGTACGTGTTTGATAAAATGCAGGTGATGAGTAATGCTATGTTACCTGTTAGCCAGTCATGTTGTAACCTACAGTACCTCTAGCTGCAAAGCACAACAGTGATGCCAAACTGCAGGATGTTCAGATTATAAACCAGTGTCACCCTGGTCTCACCAGCCTCCCTATATCAGCAATGATTTGGTTAGCTGAGTAAGCTACATCAAGATAAATTGAGTGAATATTTGCTCCATGTATCAGATATTGCTGGGAAGAGTTGGGTTTGTAGCCCCAAATCCATTAGATATTGCAAGTTCCCAATTTACCAGTTGAAATGTTTGCATTTTTATGTGATGTTTCAAATATTAGTCCTCTGAAAATTGAGGAAAGCCTTGCCCCTTTGAAGTTTCTCTGTGTGTGCATGAGTGTAATTACAACATTCCCCTCCGACCACTGCTATCCTGACCATGCTGAAATAACAGCTGGTTATTCGGAACCATTTAGATTTTAGGGGACACACTCACCACATGCTATTTACTTGTTATCTGCTGTGATGGTTTGGGAGGAATCTAAGGATGGTATTCAACATGCAGTGCTGGGAAACTGTAAACTTCTGTTATTCCAGTTTTGGGAGGGATTCAAGCTGACAGTTCGCAGAGCTCCTGAACCCAGTGGGAAGAGCCAAATATCAAACATGCCTAAGAAAATGCTACTGCATTCTGTCTATTTACAAACCCAACACATGTAGCTGGCGAATGCCAGCTCAGCTGCTGAGCAAACAGATGAATAGCAAGTGCCAAGTTTCCACACACAGTCCTGGCTTTGTGCAGGAAGCAGACTGTTGCAGCCATTGCTTCCCTTTTCCTGCAGGAACTTTGCTGGCAACTGCATTATTAATCCGGACTAAGACATTTGATATTCGAATCAGGAATCTTCTACGTTTTAATAAGCAGTAAGGCTCAGACTTAAAAGTATAAAAAAAGCCAATACTCAACTGGAAGTAGCAATGAGAGAGCTGAAGGGGCTGGGAGCAGGAACCCTGTGCCTGGTCCGGGGCAGCAGCTCCGCCCATCTGGCAGTGCGGGAGCGGGAGCTGCCCGTGTGCTGCACCTGCCACCGATGCTGAAATCCTGGTCCTTGAGGCAATGGCTGCAGATCACTGCCTGCAGACTCACTCTGTATGTCACTCCTACCGGCTTTTTCTAGTCCCTACATTGCTCTATTAAGGCCTTGGGGGTTTTAAGCACGTGGCTTCTCCCTTAACATGCATTCAGCATTTGCAAAGAGCGTGAGAGCAACAGCAGCACGAACACCTTGGTCTGAATGCAGCAGCCTCGCTGGGCCCAGCTTACTTGCACAACCCATAGTGGTTTGGTCCAAACCTTGGTTTACACTGAGACACGTGCATGCAGCCAATGGGCACAAATGAAGTTGTGCGAACAGATTCCAGAACCAATTTTCACATTTAAGTTTGTTTCTAAGAACCACATGCATATAATTATCTACACACAGCAGCGCTATGCAGAAAACTACCTCCAACCCCAGTCACGTGTACAGACCTCTTCCTCTTTCCTGAAATATCACAGTTGTTTCATATGTGCTTCCTTGTTAGATGTGGGATTCATCATCTTTGTTTCTCCTCCCTCTGACTCTGCATTACTTTCTTCACAGGCTGTATTCCCAGGGTCCATGTGATGGTACTGCTGCCCAGAGCTCAAATGATCTCTGAACTGTATGCACTGTACCCCAAACTTCACCTGAGCACCCAAAGACCTTCACCTGCTTTGTGGAGTGTGTGTTCTAACCTGCCTTCTACAGAGAAGTGAATTGCTTACAGGAATTTTTCATCCTTTTTTCCTATTTTCACCCTAGTCTTTTTATTATTTGTTCCACATACAACTATTAGATGACACTTGGAACAGGATTGTAAGTGGTGTTAAGAACTGATCTAGTTGTACCCTCACGCTGCAAAAATACCTGGTAAGTATTCTTGAAGCACGGCATCTGGGAAAAACACCAGAAACAGCACGAAGAGAAACAAGAAAATTCTTTTCCTTTCTAGTCCTAGAAGACAACAATACTAATCAATAAGCAGTTGCTGAAGTAAGCTGCACTCACACCTTCACTGCTTTGGCTTTTAAAACATACAGATCTCTATAGTCTAAAATGCATGTATTTTAATCATTCGGGAAATGAAATGATCACTGTCAAACATGGAACCTCTGCTGTATTCTGTTAATGCTACAAGCTGTTTGGCAGGTAATTTGCATTTTCCTGGTTGCAATGAGCAGCAGCTCAAATCCAGTCTATGTAGCTGGTCACAGATGGACTAGATTTTCATGCTTTCCAGGTACTGTAATAGGGTGTGCAAGGATTATTAAAGGGGTTAAGGCCAAAATGGAGAGTATGTGTTGGTAAAACGAAGGAAAACCAGAGGGAATAATCACACAGAAGAAAATGTCCTTGGCTGTACGGGACAGTGACCACCATGGAGAGCCCTGTGCAGGGCACGGCCACGAGGTGGCCCTGCGAGTTCTCCTCATCCCTGCGACGTTCATTATTCCACAGCCATCAGGGCCCCATGCTCACACTCCACAGCTCTGCAACACCTTCCAGCAGCACCAGAGCCAGCTCAGGATAAGGAACAATTAACCAAGCATAAGCAGAACACAACCGTTTTCTTTTCCTCAGTTCAGAACTAGCTCCAGTGCGACATTTCACTTCTCCCGAGGGAGAAGCTCAAACGTGCATGTGGTTTTACATCCCGGTTCAGGCTGCAATTCCAGTTAGATTGTGACAAATGTAGAAGTCTCTTCCTGGATCGTGGCAAACCAGCCGGCTGTCTGACTCCTGTTCAGCTCGAGTTTGATCCCAAACAAGTCTTTTGGAAGGATGCCTTGGAGATATGTTAGAAGATTTCTGTTTTTACAAGGTGAGAGTTTCAGAGACTCCTTCTTCTAGAGTTCAGTGGTGAGTAAACATTTCATTCTTACTGTAGCATCCTCAGTAACTGGGCTAAAAGGGGGGGGGGAAAATAAGGCTCTGTAAATATGCTCCTCCAAAAAGGTCTGCCATGATGGATTACAAGAGAGGAGTACTGCTTCAAAGAGCATTCATGGCTGTTCCCCTTGTAACTTAAGGAGACCAACAAACAAACCTTTCTAATGGACAACTGCAGAAGAGCAAACGGAATGAAATTTAAACAATGCAGCGGTAGCACTACTGCCATTCTTTAAAGATGGTCACTGCAAAGCCTGATGGTCACTGTCATCATTCTGCCTCATCAGCATGGCAGAATGAAAAAGCAAGGGAAAAGGCTTCTACCAATTTGGTTTTCTGACACCCTTATAGCTTGGAAAAACCTGGAGGCAACCCTCTCCACCCTCACAAATCCTCTGGCAAGTACTGAAACACTGTAAAGAGCTTTCTCAAATTTTTTCATAACTTTAGTCTAGCACTAGAACATGTGAGCAGACAAAGAAACTGAAGTGAAATTATAAAATACACACATCAGCTTATTTGTAATATTTCAAATGCCATGAACTGAGACAGAACTACAGTTTATTAACACAGCAAAACAAGGCACTGTGTGTACATGGACACTGTAACTATGTCAGTGGAAGCAGTAGGAGTGTCCACACAGACTTGTGGAGTGAGCTGAGGAGACCTCACCTCGCAAAGACTTCAGGTGTCTGCTGGGATGGTGTCAATCCAGCTGAGGAAATCAGGGTCTCCGTGCTGCCTTTCACTGCCTTCAAAGACAAGGCAACGTTATTTCCCAAAGGCCCGTTGGAAATCAGTCCCGTCTGAATGGGGAAGAATGAAACAAGAAACTCAAACATCAGCCAGGACAAAACAAGCTAACTTTTCAATACGATTTACTTATAAACGGCAAAAAATAGGATTCGTTAAACTCCAGCCTAGCCTTTACTAAATACAAATTCGTCAAGAAGTTTTATGGCATTTACCTGCAGTACAATACACAAAAATGAAGTTTAACTATTAATAGGGTATGTTGTCTGACTTACTCCAGCTGAATTACTTCGCTTTATTTTTGGTCTGGTACATTACTTTATAGACCTTCAAATTATTAAAAATTATTGTATTTTATTATGTAACTTGAACTCCTGTTTCTTAATCATGACAAAAGCTTTTGGTTTTTTCTTTGTTAAGAAATGGTCAAGTAACTCACTGGCACTATCCACCTCGGTGTTATAATGGGCTGAGAAGACACCTACAAAAAGCAAACAAAAGCTCAATTAAAAGGCTGACAGTAGCTGAGAACGTGGTCAAAATAGCATTGCCTGCCAAAACAACACCTCCCCCAAAATAATCTCAGATATTTGCCCCTCGTTAGCCTTTGAATCACGCTAGTGATTAGGTGGAGATGTGGCACCCACTGAGCCCAGAGACACTCACTGAGACCAGTTTCAACTCAGTACTCCCTTCCAAAGGAAAGAATCCATCACCTTTTTGTGCTTTGTGAACAACCTTAATCCAGAGCACACTACTGTGAAGAGTTTAAACGTCCTTCTTCTTCCACCTTTCTTTCGGTGCATACAGCGTAACTCCATTTTACAAGCACAGATTATAAGAGATTTCTTTTTATCTATATGAAAGGCTTGAATAGTATTACATGTTTACTTTTCGAGTATTTGTGTGTATATCTATATATATACAGACATATACACATGTACATGCATCTTCCCATATAATTTCTGACTTATGTATTACTGAACTCTTATGTATCCCCCAAAGTGTGAGAAGCAGGCTGGCACTTGCAGCTCTACTAAAGCAATACTAGAGGTTCCTGTGGCACACATACAGGTTCACTCTTCAGATTGCTTCACTTCCCCTGCAAAGCTGTAAAGTCTACACCCCTACACCAGCCACCCTGCAGGTGGGAGCCATATGAGCAGTGATCCCTGTCCATCACTTCTTTCCACTGCCGCAGACCCAAGCCTGGCAGACAGACACTAAAGCCAGAGAAGAGTTCATGAGTAAAAATCACTGTTATGTGTAAAGGAAGAAGTTTGGGTTTGAAATACATTTACCCGAGGTGTGGCTTCTGTAAAGTCAATTAGATTCTCTGTCAGTGATGTTAAGGAAACGTCCTGGCCATCTGGAGTGCTCTACGGAATAAACCAGTTTTGAATTGAATTCCCAGTAGTAACCACATAGGTCTAGGAATACTCTAGTGGCTTCCTGAGTTATAGACCAGTATCTTTAACGAACACCACTTTTTATCAGGCCTATTTTTTCAAGTCTTTCCACTTGATCTTTTTTAATAGCCTTTTAATTTAATTTTAATTTTTTATTCTCATTAATGTACTGGAAACAACATCACTGCCACTGTAAAGAAGCAGTGAAACTGCCCCTTCCCCTCCGCAAAGGTGGGGTGCACCCTTCGAAAGGTCAGCAAGGTCTGGAGTGGGGTGTTTGAACTCGGTGAAATTTACAATTATTCAGTGAGATCAACTGCATAACATTGGTTTAGAGGCCCAATAGCTACAGGGCAGGGTGTTTTGGTCATCCAGAACAACTTGTCAGTCTCTCTAGTAAAGGCAGCACAGGTCCAGTGCTATTGGACTCTGCTTTTCTTTCGGAGAGGGACAAAAGGAAGTTTAATCCCCGAATTTGTGGTCTTCATGGAGTCCAATTAAAAATTACCTTAAGGTAACTAGAATATAACAAATGAACATCTAAATTTAAACTTTTCCTTCTGTGGTTCTTTTGATGGAATTGTCTATGTCAGAATTTCATCCCTACAGTCTCCTTACTAGAGCATAAAATCGTTGGGATGTAAGGGGCTCCCTGCCAGTGTGAGAAAAACAACCAATTTAAAAAAATAAGAGTCATGCCAAGAACCGGAAAGGACACGCAGAAATGGCCTTTGGAAAGATATGTGCAGTGTCCCTGCCTGTTTCAGAAAGCCCACTCTGACATTCCCCAGCACCTGGCATTCACAGAGTTATGAGAGGCATGCAGCAAGGTCTGCTGGGCTTGCCTGGAGGCATCGGGAGCTCAGAATGTGACACAGAAACCTTCCAGGCTGGCAGGTGGTGATACCTTTGAAACCGCAGCCTCCTCAGCTGGAGCCAGATTAGCTGGAATTAGCAGGTCCTCGTGGTTAGAGTCAGCATTGTCCTCATTCAACGTATTACTGAAAGGGGAAAACATTCTCATTAGCACCCTGCCTGGATAGCATGGAACAAGGCTGCTTCCCAGATAGCTCAAAACCTTGACACCCGTTCCAGGAGGCAGACAAAAGACTGATGTTTCTATGTTAATGTAAACGCCTTCAACTATCTCCACAGATTACTGCTCTCTCTCATAGTTCCAGCTACAGCTGTGAATAGACCCAACAGTATCGATGTCTTCTATCTCAAAGGAATTTATTCAGCCCTTGTGTCTAATTTGCCTGAAGCCTTTCCTGTCATCCTCTCATCTTCCTCTTTAGAGCCAGGGGCAGCAGGATGTCAGGAATCTCAGTCCTTTCTGAAGATGAGAGGGATTCGCCTACTGCTTGCAAGGATACTCACCCCGAGGCCTGGCCTACACTGATTAACTGCTGCAAAAGTAATTAAAAATGCATCCATAAACCTGCTTAGTTAGACGTATGTCTAACTCAATGCTCAGCAACTGTTCCTCATCTTTACAGACCTTTTCATCATCATCTCCACGTGGCTGCTTTACCCCAGAAACATGTTTCTCCAGAATCACTTACGGAACAAAGATGTTTGAAGCGGGGATTGCTCTCAGCAGCTCCCTTGGATCTTGAAGTACCGGACTGGTCGCTGCGGGACTGCTCTGTGATTTGCCTGACAGGATAATGTTCCTGGAATAAACCAACAAAAAACAAACAAAACAGAAAACAGGTACAACCTTCCATGGAAAGCTCTTTATGAATCACTTGTTACAACACAGTTTTGAGACTGCTAATGTACATTTTATATGTACATTTTATTTACAGTATCACCCTCTGCTCTTTGAGGTCTGCCATATGTGCATCTTCACAAATGGTCAAGAAGTTAGATGTTGTAACCTTTTAAACTTTTTCAATGCCTGCAATCCCACTGGACCCTGCAATCATTTAATATTTAGTAATTCTCAGGAAATCATCACTGTCAGGGATTTGTATACAATTTTTTTTCTCCACTAGAAAACATCTAATGTGAACAGACCCATCCCTTCTCCCCACATTTCAGAAATAATTAGTGATTGAAATTGCTGCTGTAACAATGGTCATCAAATATGAGAGAATAAAGAGCATCTGTATTATCTTGTATATAATAGAACTTAGCAGTTATAACCCTGATTTTGATTTCAAAAGCACTTCACACTCATGAGGTTAAGGTACCCTATTCAAGGGAAAATGTAATGATGACTGAGCCACTGGCAGACCACACTAAACTGCAGGTTCTCAGTCCTGTAGTGGGGTAACTACACTTGTTTCTTACAAATCTATTCACTACCTGGCAGCAGCCTCCTGAATATTGGAATTCTTGACACCTGTCATGCTGTCATCTTTTCCAACCTGAGAGGAAGAAATGAACAGAGACATACATTTCTGATACCTGTTTCCATCTTGTGTCAGTTCTGAGATTCACAGTGGAGCTGAGTTCTCTATCCCAGCACAAAAACGTGCTGTTCATCTATAGCTCATGGACTTAGAACATCAATTCCATGTGAAAACTTCAGTGCAGAAATAAAAATAATTCACCAACAAAGCCAAGTAAAATATTTGCTACGGAAAATATTTGCTACGTTATTTGCTACGGAATTTACTACAACATGCAAGAAGCCCAGTCTTAATGACAGAATAACTGCTTGATTAGAAGGCAACTTGTCTCAATGACCTCTCAAACTAGGGCTTGCACAGGGTCTTGTCCTGTTACCTGTTGAGAAACATCAAAGACAGAAATTCCCCCTTGGACAACTGTTCCAGTACGGAACCATTATCACTGTGAAGAAAGGCTGGAAAGCCCTCTGACCCTGCCTTGGACAAGGCTCTTGAAACACCCTTATCTGCAAGGCACCTTCTCCAACATCAGGCAGTTGAAGAGAAATCAAACATTTGAGTGTGTCATAGCTCTTCATTGAGAATTTACCTTGTGCCCTGCTTCTGCCTGGGCCTTCAGGATATTGCTTTTGAGATCTGCTGGAAGCCACTTTGCTACTGCGATTGGGCTCTCGATTGCATTGTTAAGACATTTATCTGTCAACTTCACCACTTCATCCTAGACATGAAAACGTCTTTATCAGAAGCAGTTTCTACATGGACAAGTCTGAGCTGAAGTTCATCAACATCTTTAAATAACAAGGTTCTGAAACCAGAGGAAAGTTAGCAGATTTATACTGAAACGACAAAGCAATTTTTTCCTTTATTTTGGAAACTCAGTTGTAATGTCTCAGCAATACAAAGTAAAAAAAGCACAATGCTTAAATGTGGAAATGTAAACTGCTGTGCTAAGAATACAGTGTGCAAGAAATGAAGTGCATCCTAAAATTGCAGCCCAGTTTATTGGTAGATCAATATAACAGCCATTATATCACATCAGTGTAGCCTAGCTAAAAGTTGATAATTTACTCTCAAATGCAAGTTGGAGAGATTTTTAATTTAAAATCCACTTATAAGTTAGACCAAGAGTTTAATTAATGTGCTACTAACTACTTCTCCCACCACTGATTATATCAGAGCAAACTGACAGCCAGATACATAATGAAAAGAAGTAAGAATGAGATACCTTTCACTACAGTGTATTTCATTATGACAATTGCATTTCTTAATTATAAAATGTTAATTAAGCACTCAATCTACTAATTGCTATTTGATTAGTGGCAGAAGTTAATCAGCTGAGTGAAAACTAAAGCTTGTGACCTTCCTTCTGAGTGTATGACTCAGCAGGGGGAGACAGAGTCCTGCTTTCCTCACCATATGCCATGGTCTAGGGCAGGCTCTTCCCAGGAGGAAAGTGCTGCAGGAGCAGGGACAATCCTGCTGCACTCCTACCTGCACCAACTGCAGCATGCCCAGGAGGAATGAAGCCCATTGCAGAGAGAGACAGAGCAGAGCACAGGAATTAAAAAGAGGTGAACACCTGACCCCCCCCAGCTCTCCATCCACTTACAGCTTTCTACATTCCCTGGAGACGCTGGTGAGAACTTCAAGTTATTTGGTTGTTAGAGAGGGTAAAAACATTTCCTTTTTTTGTCTGCCTCTAAATCACCTTTTGGGGTACCCAAATAGGATCTTAGGAGACTATCTAAAGGAGAATCCATTTTCAAATTTTGACCCAGTCAGCAATGAACTTCACAAAATATCCAAGAATCACTGTCAACATAAAAAGCTATGAGGACCAACAGTACTTTTATTTTAGGAAGCTGCTGGAATTGCCAAAAGGAATAGTTACAACTGAATTATTATTATTTGCTACAGCTGCAGCACCTGTGATAATCTTTAATCTTTACACTGGACCTCACTGAAGCAGATGCCACGTTTGACAGTACCTGCATAGAATTTTGAATGCATTATTCCACTAATACAGTAAATCTGATCATTTTAACTGAGCACATCAGTACACTGGTGCTTGAAGTACCATTTTATTGTTTAACTTCCTCTCAGCTTCCTCCACCTGAACAATCAATTAAATTAGGTCACTCTGGTATATTAACAATTAGAGTCCCTACTTTTTAAAAGCTTAATACTATTACAGAATATTTGAATTTAAGAGAGCATAAATTTCATACCACGAAGGAAATATTTCCCTCAGTATAATGATCCATTTTTTTCAACCCTATTTTGCACTTGAAAAAAGCATAGGTGTCTCTTACAGGTTTTTTTAATGGAAAAAGCATGCAGCTAGAGGGCAAAGCATCCAGCACCTGCTAATGCCTCAAGATGTCTGATTTACAAGACATTTCAGGGGTTCAGACAAAACGGTAAAACGGTAAAGCTGCCGGGGCTTGTCATTATTCTAACTCATTAGGAATGTTTGCTGTTTCCATGGACTAGACAAACTACACTGCTGTGTTCTTCAATCAAAACATGGAGCTAGGCAGCGATGCAAAAAGGCAAGGAAAGATTAAAGGCAGTAACGAGGCATGTGATCCCAATCCTTTGTGCTTTTGAGTTGTGTTTCTGGTGCCACTAAAAATCACTTTGTGCAGGAAGATGGAGCCTGATACATTTTGGAGCAACTTCCATGTATTTACAGATCACAACAAATTCAGAAAAAGTAAACCCTCATGTCCTTGCATTTCTGACTCGGGAGCAGACTTTGAACATGGGCAAACAGGGTGAATATTGTTCATCTCCCTTCAGAAGCTGATGAAAGCAGAGCGTTGGTGTCTTTAAAACTATTTGCTCTCTGTCAGATCTGGTCACTGCACTAGTGAAAGCTGGGAAAGGACAAAATTGCATTCTTCCATCTCAACAGATTTTGGCAATGAGCAGCAGAGAAGAATGAAGCCATTCATTCCCTCGCTTCCTCTTTTTCTCTAGAGGAACAGAGGTAGCTAGATAAATATTTCCCTATCAAAGAAATCAATCAGAATTGATTGACTGCAGGTACAGAATTACGTAAAGATGACTATCAGGCCATCTCTGTTCCCTGATGGAAAACAGTTAAAGATTTTTAACTGACAAAGCTAAAGTGAGCTGGCATGTAACAGTGTCATGAAGTTCAGGATGCAGCTCTGCTTTCTTAAGTCAAAAGATAATACTTTCCCCCAATGCATTTTACCAAACCTCTCATGTACTGTAAGAGTTCCTACATGCGCTGAAATTTGTAATCACACGTGTTCAGAGAGAATGCTGCAATACTGCATTCCCTCTGAAATAACAGCAAGCTTCAGGACCTAAACTTATTACAAGGTTTTAATGGATATATTGCAGTCCCATGCAATTCTGCCAAAAGAGGATACCAGAAACACTTCTTTTACGAACAGATTAAGAAGAAAAATAAGTACAAGAGAAGAGCCCATAGGTATATTTTATAACAAACATCATAAATGTAAGCTTCTATGTTTTCTAAAGCAGCCTTTGAAGGCAGTGACTTTTAGGTGACTTTAAAGTGACTTTTAGGTCACTCTTTGCTGGACTGGTTTCCAAACCATTAACCTTCCTCTCTGAAGGGTGTGTTCATTTGGTGCTACTGTAACCTACATGTCTTTGCAATCTGAAGCATTGGGAATTTCAAGTATGCAGAGAGTCTCTAATCTTTGTCTATCTTTTTTAAACAAACACTCAAGTGACTTCTTGGTAAGCTACATCATAGGCAGAGAAGTTTTATTCTATCTCTTCTACCCTAAAAAACCTCCTATGATCTACTCTTACAGTTTCCTCACGTAATTTGCACTTCTTGAAAGCTGAACTTCCAAGAAAACTAGGTTTTACCCACCTATTGGCATACTGTCGATCCATAATTCTCTGATATGCCAATGTTCTTGCTCTCTAATCAGGTTACTGTCCCCCCAGTATCTACAACCTCTAAAGTTACTTGGCATCTCATGTGACAGCAGCTGGATGACTGTGACTGCTCCATATTGGCAGCTGTTTGTTAGATTAGCTCATTACAGGAATCTTAGCTTGCCTATTATAAATCAGCCACAATTTAAAAACCACTCAAGCAGTCTTGGTCCATTCTCTTCAATGAACCAATTAAATGTTTTTCCTCTCTCTGTCTGAACTGAAGTGGAGCTCAACAGGCTAAAATATTCTTAAACAAACTGTGTTTATTTGCTTTAGTTTATGCAGAAGCAGTGTTTCAGCATAACAGGACCTACAGTCTACTGACTAATCTTCTTAGAGACCCACTAATCTTTGTAATGCACTCACCAAGCAGAGAGGTGCACCAGGCAGCCCTGACAGCAGCCCTTAAAGGGGACATGAGCCAAGCAGCCTGCAGCACCACCCACAGCAGCAGCCTTCTCTCACAGGAGGTGGAGAACAAACGCTTACGAGCAGGCTTAGCTCAAACACACACTGCTGAACACCTCTCCTGGCACCTGGTTCCTGTTACCATTGAGGGAGCAAGAAAAATCATAGCTGCTTCACTCACAGTCAGATAAAAGCTCGGGCCTCCCTGCAAGGGAGGGTAGCCTAAACAGAGATAACACTGCCAGGTGTTTCACTCTCTCTGTTTGCCCAAAACACAAAAATTTCCTAAAGCTTCTGCATCAGAGAAAGCAGAGTAATGGAAAACTAAATTTTAGTTTTTTAAAGATCATTTAAAAAAACAGAATATCCTGTCTGGAGGCAGTTGTCTGATAACCAGTGAATCTATCAAAGTTCACTACCGTTGTAAGGGAGGATCCTGGCCTCTCCATCCCTTTTAGCAACACTACTTATTTTCACTATGGCCCTGGCATTTCTTTGACCCCTTCCCTGAACCTATTTAAGTCACTATTTACCAACTTAAAGAGCAAACCAAAAACCTACAGAAACCCAGCACTTTAACAAAAAGTTTAAAACAAAGGCAGGAAAAAAATTGTTTGCCAGTTTGTAGACACATTTGTTCACTGAAACCTGCAATGTTTCCTGGCAGTGAGAGAGGAGAGAGGGAAGCTGGGGAAGAAAGAGTGAAGAGGAAGGAGGGAGAAGAGAGCCCTCACCCTTTTCAGAGCACTCAGGCTTTACTTTGGCTCAGCTGCCCATGAAGTACAGCCTGACTTGCTCAGAGGGATTTGAGAGCAGTAAATCAAACCACATCACTCCTTTGTAAACACAGAGCACTAACACCTACACCAGAGAGCAGGTACCAACTGGTTACTAAACAGGAGGAACAGATCATCAGCAAACTTGACTCAAAACAAAATGTCAGAACAAGCTTCTCGGAACTGAAAAATGCCAGGAAAGCAGCTGAGCCCTTCCAAAGAGAGGGTCAACTACCCAACACCATGCAGGTAGTAACCTACAGATAAAGACAACTGAGAAACATTTCAGGCATTTATGCCTTTTACTCCCACTGATTTTAGAAAATCTCACCAGGCTGCAGTCAGCACACGTGCACCTCTGCCCCCATCTTTATCTCACTGCCCTGTCACACACAGGTTTATATATCATAAAGCATTTGTATTTCCTTTGCCATCCCCCAGTATTACTCACTCATGGTCTTGCAAACAGACCAAGGCAAGGAGAATACTTCTCCGAGCGATCCGAACAAAATTCAGGGCTGAATGGCAAGGGAACAAAGGCCAGTTACCTGCACGTTTATGTTCACGTTGGGACGCTCAGTTGGCACCGGGCTGCTGCGCTCGGTCTCCAGCTGTTTCAGTTTTAGGAATGTGTCTTCAAATGCTGAAAAAGACAAAAAAGATATCATCTTCCTAACGTTACCGTGGAGCTGACTTCCAACTTGCATTATTCCTGAATACTAATTACGTAATTTTGAAGTTGTGCAAAAAGTACAGGGATGGATGGGGGAATCTACTTGCTCAAGCTTCAGTGTAAATTTCAAGCCTGCAGACCGTGTGCACCAAATCACAACACTCTGCTCTCCTGGGAGCTCATTTACCCAGCCATCCTCGCAGTGAGCGAGCAAACACACAGTCAGTTGATCAGATGGTTGCACTTTACTGTATTTGTGGTATTTGTGGAAAAGTCACATCCAATGAAGAACTGACTTTTCCCTTGTATCTCCGTCCTTGTTGTTCCAGTAATGGGTAAAATTGTCCTCTCATGCATATGATCTAAGGGAGCATCCTAAAACAGTTCCACATTTTTTGTAAGGAAACAATCTCGTATCAATCTAATTATTTAATGCTGATCTCACACATCATAATAGGGAAAAATCTGTCAGTTTGCTTACGATCAGAGTCTGCTTTTTCTGCAGCAGCTTCCTTCATGCCAGGAGGGGGGCAACTAGCAGCTTCTTCTGAGTCTCCCGTTGCCAAGCCAACAATTGGACGGCCCATGGCATCATCCACACAAGTCTCTGGCAACTCTGTGCTGTCTAGCAAATCAACAAGAGGTATGCTGCAAAGGCAGAAAGATGGGCAGAGAGACGCACAATCATGTTACCACTCTTCCTGTAACAAGAAAAAGATGCAACACATGCAATCCCTTTTTTTCAAGCTGTCTTCTGCTGACCGGCCACGATCTAGAAAAACTGTTTTGGGTAACTAACAGACATTGGCTTTCAGCAAGCTTAAGAAATATGAAAAAGGGAACATTTCATGTTGGTATAAGTGACTTCATAACAGAACAGGTCCATGTTGCCTGCTGTGTCATCACATAGCAGTAGAAAAAGTGAAGAGCGAAGGAGGGAAGTTTTTATCCATGAAATACACTTTTTGGAACAAACATTTGAAGTTTTTCTAAAAAACACAAGGTATCCTTTATGATTTTTACAAGAGAAAAAGAAAAGTTTGGGGGAGGGAAGTTGGTGTCACAAAAAGTTGTCTGTGCAGCACTTCACCCAACACTGTAAGCAGAACGGAGGGCAGAAAGGCGCACTGCACAGGACTGCATTGACACTTATGGTCAGGCATACCTAGAACCAGCTTCAGTTTTGTTAACTTAAGCCTCCACGGCTTAAGAGCCATGAAGGAAACCTTAGCAGTCTCAGTGTTTTAGGTGAACCAGAGCATGTACTCCGTACCCTGTCAGGATTACTTGTTTCACATCCTTTGGTTTTTGATGGAAATGCCTCCTTTTAATTTTGCCCTATGAGCTGTATTTTCAAGGAACAAGGAAAAACAATTATCAAACCAAAAATGATATTGTGATGCTTATGTTGTTCAAGCAGTCAGGAATCTCATACATTTCTCAAAAGCTTAGTAACAGCTAAAGTTATCCTAAAAGCAAACAAACTAACAAACACAAACCACTGCTGCACAATGCAATGGTTAATCAGACAGCCTGTGCACACAACTGCAGCTTGACTGCTGCCCAGTTCAATCAACAATCACTCTCAGTTTGGCTGAAATGTTGATTTAAGAAGAAAAATCTATCAATCCCTTTTGCAAGTCCTGTGCCAAATATGAGAACAATGATATCAAGCCCACACCCACCACAACAGAACAGAACCTACCCTTAAGCACAGACGAGTGAAGTTTTCTACTTGACAGTTTAGACCAGCTTCTCCCTTACCACTATCTGCTTAGTGCCTCATGCATCTCTGCAGCCCCTGGAAGCAATGCCCTGTTATCACTACAGATGCTCCAGGAAAAAACTCCTTCCCCTCCAGCTCAAGCACTCAAAGAATCCTTTCAATGTTAAATATATACCTCTGAAACAGATTACAGGATATCACTGTTCTAGTGCTAATAATGTATGAATCATTGTAAGTCAATTAATTGCCATGAGGCAAACTGAGGCCACTGGCTTGATTCTCTTTAAGCAGTGGAATAAGAAGCTACTAGCAAAGCAAATAACAGGAAAATTTTTCAATCTCCTGTGCAGCTTCTCTCTGCACCACTAATGGGAAAAGGCAAATAGCACAGAGTCTTGCAGAGAGGGAACGAGGGATACAGCGATGTTATCGTTAGAACTAACACTAAAACTAGGAAGAGATGTTCTTCCAATTAAGGCAACGAGGAAAGTGAGACTGAATCCCGTATCTTACTTTGCTGATACATGAGTCAAAATGTTTTATAACATTCACATGGAGACAACAATTTTCTTTGTATTTTCTGACAGTTTTCTGTAAATAGTCTCCAATCTTTAATATGACCACCATTTTAAGAAGTTCAGATTTTACCTACAGCATGGAGGTGCTGACACCATGACATTTTGAGGGAACTTGGCATAAACTGCTATCTCCACATCAGAGGTGATTTAGAGCACCAGTAACAGTTCTTGTGCTTGAATCTCCCAATGCTTTTCTTAGTATTGTAAGAGAAAATGCACGAAAAATGAGAATTTTCTTCCTTAATTGCTAGGATGATTACACTAGACATTTCCTCCTCATGACTACTACAGTAACATTTACTAGACAGATTACCAAACTCGTTGTGAATTCTAGGGCAGTCCATGACTATCAGCAGGGTGGCCAGCCCTCTGCTCAGCACTGGTGAGACACCCTGGAATGCTGTGCCTAGCTCTGGGCTTCCCAGGACAAGAGACACATGGATATACTGGAAGGAGTGCAGCAAAGGGCCACAAGGACAACAAAGGGTCTGGAGCACCTGAGCTAGGAGGCGAGCCTGAGAGCTGGAATGTTCAGCCTGGAGAGCAGAAAGCTCAACAGGATCTAACCAATGTGTATAAAAACTGACGGAGGGAGTAAAGACAATAGTCAAACTCTTCTCAAGGGAGCCCAGAGAAAGGACAAGAGGCAGTGGGCACAAACTGAAATACAGAACATTCCACTCCAAACTGTAACCCTAACCACAAGAAAAAACCTGACTTTTCTTCCTGTGAGGTAGGTAGGTGAAACAGCTCTCTGGAGGATGTGAAATCTCCATCCTTGGTGATAGTCAAAACCTGGCCGGCATGGTCCCAAACAACCTGCTCTACTCAACCCTGCTCTTATCAAGGGGGTGGACCGCCTGATCCCCAGAGGCATCCTCCAGCCTCAACTACTCTTCAATTCTGTGACAGCTACACAAAACTTCTCTGGCACCCGACTACTCAAGCCACTACTTGTAGTGGCCTGACCTCGACAAAAGCATATCTGAACTCAAAACTCTGCAATAAACCAGTGATTTGTTACTGCAGCAGTGTTCTTGCATTTTAAATACAAAATTATCCCAAATTCCTCCATTCAAATTAGTGGCTTTTTCTCCCTCAACTACATAGACATTACAAGATACTGTAAAGTTAAACAACTTATTGTCGTTGGCATATACTCATGCAACTTTACAAATAAGAAAGAAACAAATGTGTTTGCTTCACTCCAGATGCTTAAAATATTCACCATTCAAAACTTAAAACTAAAAAGAGCACAAAGAGATTGTTCCAATCACCTTGGTAGGTGTTACAGATCTTTAGTTTACAGCTTGCTCGTATTTTTTTTTTAAGCAGAGTTGTAAAACAGAGACTCGTATTTCATTAGCAAACTCTTTCCCTCCATCAGATGTGGGGGTGAAGAGGCCAAAATATCTCAGGCAATATTAAGTCATGTCCTGGATGACACTTACTTCTTGGTTCTTCAGGTCTGGATATCTGAAAACAACGTTTTTTTTATTTGTGGGCTCTATGGCAATTTGAAACATAGTGAAATAATTTGAAAACCATTCAAACAACTCCTTTATCCTAAAAGGTAAATATAAATTAACTTTAAAAGCCCTCTGTTACAACTTTTTCTCCTTTTTTTTAATAGTAAAAGAATATTGCAATTTAAAAGCAACAAACTTCAGAAAACACGGTGTGTTCTAGGGTAAAGGTTTGTTCTTCATGTTGTTAAAGGCCCCCAGGAATACCAATGAGCCATGAAGCTGCAGTCTTAACCTCTGACTTAACAATTAACCTCGTGAATCATATGGTAGGACTGGTGTTTGTCAGGAAATATTTTGGGTTCTTTTCAACTGGACCAGAGAAGCAAAAAAGAAAGAAAAATTTGTGAAAGAAAAAATAAAAATTAAAAAAATTACTCTTTGCCTTTTTGACAGTTCTGATGAATTTATTCTTTAAAAATTGAAAATAATTCTATTCCATTTCCAAACTATAGCTCAGAAGAGCTCTGAGTAATTTCTTATTGAGAAGAAAAAAAGGTTAGTTTTCAGATCAATCATGTATCTTAGATATTTTTTCATGACCATGGTTCAAAAGGAGGGGCAGTTATACCCTCTACTTCTCTTAGTTTTTCAAAACCATATCATAACCCACTAGTCGCATATACTCACTAGTTTTATAACAAATGCGACTTCTGCATGGCTGTCAAAACCCAGGTTAAAAAAAAAAAAAAAATTAATCTTTTGGTCATTAAGAAAATCTTTAACACAATTAAAAAAAAAATCTCTATCTATATGCACACATAGATAGATATATACTGTTTTGAAAGTAAGAGTGATGTGTGGCTTCTGGTCTCTATGTTGTTTTTCTTTAAAGACTCAATACCAACAGCACAATCTGCAGAGCCTTTGTAATAAAAGCTTTCGCCCCTCTCTAGTCAGCTTCGGGCCGGTTGTCCTTATCCCAGAGGGAGCTCAGGAGGTCATTTCCCAGCCTCTGCCGGGAAGCAGTCCCGAGCTCCGGCAGGCCCGGCGGTCAGAGGCTGGTCATGGAGGCGTGGACGAACGCGGGGCACTGTCCGTCCGCGGCGCGGCTCCTCGGCGGGGCCCACGCGGCTCCACCACGGTGACAGCGGCCGGCGGCGTCGGGGGGCCTGGAGCGGTGGGGGGAAAATCGGTCAACGGGCACGGAGGGGGAAAAGGGTGGAAAAGTACAGCAAAGGCGAGGACAAGAAGATTATGCGAAAAGACAAGGAAAAGGGGCGTTCTCGGAAGGTGAATACTGAAGGGAAGAGGCATGCAAGCACGCGTGCACGTGATGACACTGCCAAATAAACCCCTTTCTGCACAGCATCCTGCACGTTCTTGTACAAGTCCGAATTGACAAGTGAAGCTCGCTCATGTATACGTTGCTTACGCTTCCCAAATGTAAAGCACTTCATATTTCAAAACACTTGACAGAGCTAAGCAAGAATCACGTGCATTTTACAGATGGGAGAAAATAACGTGATGGAGGAACAGACCTCAAGTATACAGCACATTGTATTTGCAGAAAACAAGTTTAAGTGGCAGCTCCAAATGTACACCTGAAACAAACATCTATAAGCAATATCAGTTTTCTAAGTGACTCTAAAAAGAAAGAAAGGAAAGTGCAGACTCTAAAGCAAATTAGAAAAAAAAAAAACGAAGAAAATAGAAACTCAGAAAAATGAACATTACTGTGCAGGAGCAAACAGCAGAGCAAACAAATCAACCACAATTTAGGTGACTAAGGGATTAATACTACTGAAGAAGTTGCCTGCAGCTATAACTTGCATTAACATAAAAATTTAGCTGGTAAAGAAACATTTTACAGAAGGTCACAACAAAAACTAAGACCTCACTTTCTAATTTTGCATATGAAAGCATAATGGTTTGTAAATTTTAGATTCAGAATTCCTAAAATCAAACCAACAGAATGTTGTGCACGGTTACGGCCAGTCTTTACCACAGCTGGTACAAAGTCCTCCAAAAGCTAGAAAGAGGAGCAAGGGAGAACACTCACCACTTCAGACAGTGTTTTGAAAAATATTATTATGCAGGAGCCTCTAGCTAGGAAACTGGAAGGCCTTAGGCACAAACATCTCCAAAGGGATGTTTAGGGATAAGCAATTAACTGAAAACAGCCACATTTTAAAATACTTTAAAAATGGACAATGATCTGTTAACTATTGTCTGTGTAGCACTAGGGTCCTTCACCAGTATGTTTTAGGAGAGGCTGATAAAAATACAGTCACGTATCAAAGAAGTGCTTGGAAAAAAGGCCCTCATAAACTACTGAAGTAAGGAAATTCCTAAAACAAAGGTATTCCTTCAATTTAATGTGAAAGATTTGACTTAATGAGCCAAATCTAAACAAAGTGGAAGGATTGTTGCTGTTCACATAGAGGGGTCAGACAGCCTTCAGCTCAAATTCCACCTTCTCATGTTCCAGAACAGCCAAGCAGACAGCAGAGTTGGAAGATCACATGTGTTAAGGCAGGCAAGCAGAAAAGCATGCAGGATTCACAACAGTGGTAAATGATTAACATTCTGGGATAGTCCTCCTTTAGAAAAGAGACAGGATTTATACAAAGGTCACCCATGTGTAAATTCAGAAATTTGGGTTTTGTGAAGTACACTGAGGAAGTGACCCGTGAATACTGAGGGCTCCAATCCCCAACAGTTCATTCCTTTATTTTACCATTTCTTTCATGTATGTGGTTAAGGGAGAGCTACATCCACTAGCAAAAAAAAAAAAAAATTCCTTACTTATCGCACAGTAAGGAAGTAAATATTAAATCTTTGTCTGCTGTCCTAACTTAGCAAAAAAAGAGCTTCTTGGGGAAGGACTAAACTTAGAAAGACACCGATCAAATTTTAGGTTTACCAGACTTGCAACTAATATTCCAGATCATTTTCAGATCCTGCAGACCAGTACAGCTTGCCTGTACTGACACTTTAACAGGAATTAAGCGATGTAGAAAAAAAAACCACAAACCAAACCCAGAAATGCTAAAACCCTTCCTATCTGGCAAAGTACTTTCTACAATCTGGCACAATTGCTGTTGGCAGCTGCGGCATTAACATTTTAAATTAAAGGAAACATTGACATTAGGAAGGGATCTAAGTTGCAAGGTAGCCAATACAGGCATCTGCCAAGCAGAGTACAGAAACCCAGGAGGTCAGGACCTTGCTTCTAAACCCCTTCAATCTAACTACCTACAAAATCCACAGTCCAGAAGATTCTGGTGTTCTCAACAATCTGTCAAGCTCTCTCTAAAAGAAGACTATTTTTCTGACAGAAAGCAAAGATAATTCATGCAGAAACAGGCCAATTAAAGACAGTAGCAGTTGAAAGGAGATCTTGTTAGCAGCACCAAGATACCCTGGCAGGCACAATAGCCAAGTCACAGCCCCCAGCAATAAATATGTATGTTCTGGCAATTCCATTAACCTAATCACACTTCCCAGCTAGGAAATCAGAATGTAGTTCAATTCCTGACTCAGCTCCAAACCGTTGTCTTTTTCCTACAGCTGGATTTGCCCTTTATTACAGGCACTACTGTTTCCAGTGAACACAGTAAAACCAGAAGACAACTAGTTTTAGTAACAATGTCTCAAAGAAATGCAACACAGACACAGTAGAAGCACTGAACTCTCAATTAAAATGCATCAGTTGCCAAGAAGCTTGTTTTCTTTAGAACACACTGTTTTGGGTTACATGCAGGTGTATTTTTCATTCACTCCCACACTACACAAACACTACATCCTGCAGCAGCTGGCATGTAAGCTGAGATTCCTGGACAATGTTAAGACAGACAGGCTTAAGTTCTCAATCCTAAAAACAGGCATAACAAACCCAAAACTGAGTGGCTTATGGAGCCTTCTCTGCTTCAGAACCAAAGCAGCGGGATTTCAGTAAGCAACAGCAGCCTTGCAAACATGAGCAGAACATTAGCACAAATCAGGTACCCAAGAAGAGCTGGTCTGGAGCAAGTCAAACATTTCCACCAAAGGAAATACAGGTGTCTAGCATTCATCTTGCAATTAGGCCAAAAGAATAATAATAAAAAAAACATATTGAGAATGCTGAAGAAAAAAGATGCCACCACCTTTCACCCACCACCACGGAAGGAATCGAGCGATCAACAGGATCCCACCATAGACAAGCACAGATTTCAGATACTAGATAAATCAAGGGCAAAAGAAAGAAAAACAGCATTGATCACGTGTTCTGATTGAAATGTCAGTAAAATGCAACTCAAAGCAGAATTACCATCCCCTTTATCATTCAAAATTGATAGTATTAATAGTCTTTAAATGAATACAATTTCCAAAATTTAAGCACATTTGTCACAGCACTGTTAGAAACAGGTATCATCTACTTGTAAGAGATACTGAAGCAAATCAGGTTCATATGCCTGCCAACAGGAGAAAGACCCTTTCTCTTAAGAGCTGAAACTGCTTAGGATAAGAGCTTTGGTGTCACTCCATTCCATCACAACTGCTCCTGATGAGTCTGGCAGAAGCCAAAATTTCCCTTCTTGAATAAGCCATAGGCACGAGAAGCCAAAGAAGTTAAGATGACCTGTGCAAAATTACTGGTTTGATATATGCCAGTTTTGGTTTGAAA
Organism: Tichodroma muraria; assembly: GCA_013390105.1. Lineage (NCBI taxonomy): Eukaryota > Metazoa > Chordata > Aves > Passeriformes > Sittidae > Tichodroma > Tichodroma muraria. Next base: position 45,429 of record WAAG01072902.1, read on the forward strand.
ATAGCTTTGCAATATAGAATTAGTTCAAGAAAAGATAAATGACATGTACATTTATATATCTTCAAACAAATCCTCTTCTTTTTGAGATGCATCTAATTCATAAAACAAATACTCTGATTACATGAAATCAAAGCTCTTATCTTCAGCTTGTGTCATTTTCCTCAAGCTCCCAGTCTACCCAAGCTCATGAGAAAAGTCAGCTTGCCTATTTCAGAAGGTTCAAAAGACAATTCACAAGGATACCAGTTTACAAGGTTCTGTATTATCCTAAGTATCAAGGTAAGTCCTTGGGTCCCATGATACCAAGCAAAGGGTTACAAGCTTATGGCAAATGAGAAGGACCCAAATCTCTCCAAGACTTAAAAATGCTATTCCTCCTTAATTCCTTTAGCCCTTGAAGAAATTTTCTTTTCGTTGGCAGTGACTTAGTCTGTTGTCCTCACCTCTCCACACACAATTCATAGGAAGAAATCAGCTGCATCATCCCTAACTTGATTGTCAACTGACATTAGAGATACAATGATGGCAGCTTATTTAAGTACAGATAAAGGAAAAGCTACTTGAATCATGCATAAGTAAGCAGAATTCATGTCCCAGCAAAGCTGAACATACCACTTCTTATCTTGCTGGCTGGCTCCTGGGCTCCTTGGGAGGTTTTCTATTTCCACTAAGACTGGCGCAGAAGGAACCGCTGTTAGTACAGGTAGGTTTGGCTTTGCATTCCAGCTCTTTGGAGACAGAACGTAAAAAAGTTATTATACACACATTAATGAAGTGATCACACATTAAAGTGAACAAAACATATCAACACTTCTTAAGCACAAAGCTAAAGCAAGGCCATTTTCTTCCCTTACTCCCCTGGTACTGGATATCTATGCCCAGCCTGCTCCAGCACTGTACACAGTTAATAGCTAACTGTAACATTCAATCGGTCAATCATGGATTTCAAGAGCAAATAACAAAATCTTCAAATCTGTTGAAACACATGAAAATTGCCTTTAGAAAGAATGAGAGTCCTTACTTGTGATCCATTAGTTTGGCTGATAACAGCATTGTTTGCAGCACTGAAAGACAAGAAGAATTTAAAAGTGAATCAGATCAACAAACTGCTTTTGCAGGCTGGTAGAACTGTAACTCTAACTGAACTTTCAGAAAGAAACAGAGTCTAAGATATCTCCAAAGTATTAAGTCTCTTTTCACAAAATCCTTAAAAACTTCTGCTTTAGGTCAGTTGTCTCATTCTAGGTAACTAAGGGTATCAAGTTATTTTTTCTTTGTTCAAGCTGTAGCTTATCTGTAACTCATCTGTTTTTAGCTCTTCCTTTCCTAAACCAGTTTGGTTTAAAGTCTTCCTGATTCAGCAGTAAGATGTGGCACTTCTAACGCAAAAATTATATAATTTTAGTTAAAACACTCAGCAAAATGTGACATTGTCAAAAGCTCACCTACATGCTGTAGTGATGATGTTTGTTCTATATCTAGAATGCTCCTGATTTGACGTTTCACATCACAAAAGTTTATCAGAAAAATTAGAGTTTCTTCTGCATACAACCTCTAATGGACTTAAAAGGAGCTATTCAAATTTACATGCACAGCAACTCAGCACAGCATTAATAATAATTTTATGTTATTAAATATTTACTATATTTGATGAATTAAATATGACCCATATCCCTATTTTTGATAATTTCTGACCCTGCAAGAGACATTTCACATTTTTGAGAGATTTAAAAGCAGTAATTATATATTACAGATTTCATGCAGAGCAAAATTTTTCCCCAGAACTCTAACCTTTTAAAAAAGGTTCCCATCTCTTACAACCTGTTAATTTTCTGACTTATGGTCTGGACAACAGCTATCAAACCTGGCAAGCTGACAATTCAAACAAATTTCTGTATTTACTTCAGTGACTCTTTACAATTATTTTATTTAAAACACCATGATGTCAAAGCTGAACAAGCTGTTCCTTGTCTGTTTCCCCCTTCACCCTTTCTCTACTGAGAGTATATGGAGACTACCCCAGGATTAACAGAAATATTAAGGAATGCCTTCTGACTAGCACATTCCCCAGTGCTGGGTTAACACAAAAGAAGGGACCAACATACATCTTTCATGATGCATTTCAATTAGCAACACTGGAGTGTAGAGTTTCAGAAATGGCATAGCTTGCTGTGGGGACAAAACAGTGCCACACCTAAGTGCAGATCAGGAGACTGCAGTCTTATCAGGAGGAGAAACTGCACATGAAGTTTCTCTTCCCACTCCCAGAATGACCTAAGCAACCTGCAACTCAGAGAAGGGCACAACAACACAGCATGACGAGAGTACTAATTAATCAAACAGCCACATTTTTGCATGCAGATGATCTTAATGACACCCAGTTTTGAAGAGTACTTTTCCATTGTATAGAAAGAAAATACAGGAAACCACACTGCAGCTTTGCCCCAACACTTCTAGACTTCCACTCTCATGCAAGAATCAGCCCTGCTAATACAGATAGAAAATGTTGGGTATATTAAGCCTGTTGTTTTGAAATGTTATTTTGGCATTCCTTACTCACTTCGCCATGGTGCTTAATATCTACGAATATCTACTTTTTAAAAAATAATTTGGTTGCAACTGATCACTGCAGTGTTCATAAGTTATTAGGGCAAAGGACAGAAACCAGAACTAAGTGACCTAAGTTTCTTCACTACCAGGCAGTTCCTTTTAACCTGGTTTCCTCTCTTCCCTTAAGGAAGGGCATGAAAATTATATGATTCAGATACATATGAGTAATTTCCATTGCAACAGCAAGTATGGACCTACACATCCAGGAAGACTTTTGGCAGAGAAATAAAGAATAAAAAGGCTTCTCTTTCCGTGTTGATCATGCATAAAAAGAAATACAAGTGTAATACAGAATATAAACCCATCAACTTATTTCAAAAACATTTTGCTGTCTTTTCCGTGTCTTTGACTTTCACTGAACGAGGTATTTCAGTCACACAGCCAGAGCAGGCAGACTTGAGGTAGGAGACCTCCTCACACACTTTTACTTGATCTCTTTACATGGCAGCACATGAACTACAGCTCATATCCAGCAAGAACCATAGCTAGCAATAAACAAACTTCTTTGCAAGCTAGTAAGCAAGTCTGGCAAAATTGTCTGTGTGACAGCAACACAAAAGCTTTGCTTTGAACACTAACTTTTATATAGAACACAATACCCACGGCAAAATCAGAGTCAAGAAACCAACACTATCCTCCTTCTGCAGACATGTGCTCAATTACAGGTTCCAAACATCAAGGAGAAATTCAAATACTGGAGTGCATCTTACCTTGTTTCTTCCAGTTTAGCAGTGTATGCTGCAAAAATATAAAGCATTAATTAAAATTTAATTTATAACTAGGTTATCAGTTAAATATTAACTATATTATTAATAAAAATAGCCTAGCACTGCCTAAAATTAGGCAACCAAAAGAGCAAAAGTTAAACACATCTCATGTATAAAGAGTGAAAAAGAAAATCTAAATCAGAAAATAAAAGAAGAAATCTGAAGAGCAAACCAAAGCTAGATTTAAGTATCTGAAGGCAGACATGGCTGTCACACTTGACGTACACAAGAGTGGGAGTCAGAAACAAGGTATGACATGCTGTGAGAACATGACAATGAAGTGTAACTCCTAACAACAAAATCTCAATGACAAAAATTTTTAACTCAATTCATAAATTCCAAATACTATCATTAATATATCACTGTTTCTTGGGCCCAAGTTTTCCATCTTTGTATGAAGACCGACTGTGCAATTTTTATGGGTGCTTTACCTGCTAGGCAAGCTGGTTTGGACATACTTTAGACACAAGCTTTTTCTGATAAATACATGAGGTCTCCTAAATATAAGTCAAAGAAAACCTAATTTTGAAAATTCAAGAGAAGGGCAAACAACTAGAGGAGAATTCAGAATTTTTAAAGGAGATGATTATCTAATTCTCACATTGGGTTATACTTCTCAGAATGGAAGTTCTTTTACCTTTCATTTGCAGTGTTCGTCTTGAGTATCTCTTGCTAGGCCTTCTTTCAAAGGATGCTGATCTCCTGGCTTTGTTGGTTTTTGTGGTTTGATATTCTGTTTTCCCACTAAAAATCCCATGTAAAAGTACAAAGTAGTAAAATAAATCACTTATTTTGAATGATGGAATAGAGACAATGCTCATCAAAATACCACATTTCTATTTTAAATTCACAGCTTACTATCTGATGTCAGTTCTAATAAAACATTCCAAACTTCAAACTCCAAAGGCCTTTCACAAAAGAGGATAAGAGTTTTAGAAACAGCCTCTTCTTCACCTCATTCCCCCAAGACACACTGCAGAAGCAACGAGTTTTTAAACATTAAGTTGCTAATAAAAGCATGTGTGCCCTTTGTATATTTCAGTGGTCCCAGTGCACGAATTTTGGGAGAAGCTGAAAATTCTAGAAGAGAATAAATCTTAAGTAATATTGCCAAAAATCACAGAGAAAGCTGATAATAGGACTAGAACCCAGCATCCAGGGAAAGCAAGGAATGACAGGAGGCACGTGCCAACTGACAGATGACACTGACCTGTACCGGAAGCGAGATCCCAAGCGAATGAAGCCAGACCGACTGGAGCTTTTCTGGACAGGCCCTCGGAGCCGGAAGAAGGCGTGGTGCTCCACTGCACATTTCCACAAGTGTTTGCAGGCTTTGGGATGATCCAGTCTAAAGACAAAAGTGTGCTCCTGCTCCTTTCCCTTAAAGCACACAAAGCACACTGACTACTTACAGGGGGCTTGAATAAGTCAAAGCTAAAATTCCATGCAAGCCAAATAAAATTTGGGTTTTATGACTCCTAATACATATATTTAAAATAATGTTTTAGGCAGAAAAATCAACCTTGCCAGAAGCTATAATGAACAAATGCTATATTGTCTAAAGTTAGAAAGGACTGGAATCCACATATTTAACAAGCCAAACCTCTGAATAACTACAAACTAAAGATACTATTACAACAGGAAGGCACTTGTTGATGAGGCTAACATGGTTTCCCTTCCAAACCTAATCTCAAACTATCAATGCCCACTTTTTAATTGTCCCAAGTGTATGCAATTTCTTCCCCACAGGAATAATTCTGAAACCTGCTTAAGTAATTCATTCTACTAAATGTGGTACGTGGGATTCTTCTTTTAAACTTTCTTGCACAATGCACGCTGTTTCCAAAGTATCTGCTCTAGTTTCACCAGGCATTCTCTTTTTAAAAAATGGATGATAGAAAAATTTATCTTTTACTTAAGTCCCTTCATTTCCCTCCTTCCCCCACAAGTCACAATCAAAAATCTTTCAGGCATCCACATTAATTCTCAAAACTTAAATATAAGGAAAGATTAGGAGTATGTACATTAGTACTGTATAATCAAGACTGAGATTTAATTAAACTGGTGTTTATCTACCTGTTCATCATCTTCAACAACAACCAGAGTGAGTTTGTTCTTCTTGAAGTCAAGCCTTGTTATCTTTGGCCTGCCAGATGAACAGAAAGTGCAGGTTACGTCTAACTTTTAAAACTTACTGAGAAAGTACCTCATGTTCATGGTGTTCTCACAATCCAAACAACTTTTTTTGCTACTGTGGTGGTTTAACCTGATTGGCCAATGTGTAATATTGGCACTTAATTAAGCCAATGAAAGACATGGGTCCACCTTTGTGAATACACATTTTAAATGCGAACCCGGGAAAATTCCTTCTTCTGGTTTCCGGGGGGAGAAGAATGGCACGCGGGCCCGGCGGGCTCTCTCGGCCCGGCCAGCTATCATAAAGGAAACAAAAGAACCAAAATCAAAAGCAGATTTTAGTGTACAATCAGAGAACTTACCAGAAAAACAAACCAATCTTTGTGTCTCCTTCAAAGACAAGAACTCCTGTAGGTGTTAGTCCCAGGCTGTAATCATTGCCATCTCTTGCCTAATTGCCACAAAATAAAAATTATATTCATTTTGGTGTTTGACCCTCTATCCAATTTACTACAGTGATTCATGCAATTTGTTTGTCCAGTGTTATAATTACACGTATATCTGCTATCTTATACAACAAAACTCTTGTGTTTTGATGATCTTACGCAATGGATTTTTCTTGTTTGCAACCCTTCAATAAGGCTGACTAAAGAGGAAAATTAAAGTTTCTTGATTTGCCTGTATAATAAAGACATCCTTATGCATTTGCTGCACTTGTGTCTCCACAGGAGATCTATGCGTATTTGTAGTTCTTCAGCTGATAGCTGACTACACCCCAGAAAATTTCAATTACTATGATTTTTCACAAAACTCCTAAGTCTAAATACAAACTGTAGTACATACTTCCTCATCAATGACACACAGAGCAGATATGCTTGGACTCAAGTTATACCTTCTAGAAATATATACCAAAGAGTAGAATGTTGACACAAAGCCAGATCAGTTATTACACAGATTACATGAGAACAATATTCGTTTTCTTTACCCCTCAAAGCAGAACCAGCATTGAAATACAACACAAAACTAACCTTATCATTTCCAAAGGTCACCATGCTGTGGTTAAACATACCTTGACTATGTGCATGTCTACACCATACATTTCCAGCCACTTAGCTTTGTTTAAGTAGTTAGTTTCAGCCTGTGCTGGTGTTTGCCCCCTGAAATAAAATTTTTGCTGTTAGGTAGATGCCTGAAAATGCACAGAAAGGAAAAACTAGTATATGAGGAAAGAGGAAAAGAACTTCCTGAAAGTTTGTGAAAAATGTAAACACTGGTAACACCTGTGTACTTAAATGAAGATCAAGGTCACCTTTTTAAAGTTTTAACCTGAAAACGCTACAGCAAAAATTTTTGTGTTTCAAGATTTTGTACTCTGTCATTTTACTCAGACCTTTGAAAAGATTCATTTTTCACATTATATTCTTTTACAAAATAGGACAGAACCATATTAAAATTCTATTTCTGAACAAGGCCACAGAAGAAGTGTCAGCAGTATCTTTTTAATACTCTTTACAGAAAAATCAGTGCAAACAGCTGGGTAGCATTCACTGGAAGATCTAGTACCTGCATTCCTTCCACTTCTCAAAAACAGCTAATTCCATCTCTTCAGTCTGAGTGGGAACAAACCTGAACTCAGACACCAGCTCAGGGACATGCTCAGCAGGATCATAGTCTCCAAGTTCAGCTACAAAAGAACAACACTGTTAGGCACTGTTCGCAATAAACACAGTGGATATTTTCGCATACAGAGGAATTTCTGCACACGTTTCTAGTTAGTCTAAAATACTAAATTTCTTGTTGTGTTCCTTCTCTAGTTCTCCTTCACCTTTTTTGACAGGGAAATTATGGACACTGAACAAATGGTTGTGTTGTCTGCACAAAAGCTTTGTATTAATGTTTAGAAAGTATTATCGACATATTCCTTAAAAAGCTTCCTATAAATGGAATTCATCACCATCCTTGAAACTCGCCTTTCTTCTTTCTTGCAGAGTTTTCAACATTTTTATCACAGAAGTATTTATGGATATGACAGCTGACTAAAGTTACAATGGAATTTTGCCTTAAAGAATTAGAATAATGTCTCCTTTGAGACTTATGAAAAGCAAAACCTGTTCTGACACTTTTCATGAAACTATTTATCCATTCTACAAGTCAGTTTCTGGTTTTATGATTCTATATGGCCCTGTCCTGCTAAAATTACTCTGTGTCAGGGCACAATCATGCAGCTGTAATTTGTTGTTCTCCTTTTCATCTAAGGACATAATAAATGCCCTCCTGGGTCAGTCAAATGGCTCACTGAGTCCACTGCTGCATGCTCAGAGGGGCAGTAAGAGAGGCTATGTAGAAAACATACTGGAACATACCAGTCAAGGGGTGTGCCACACCAAAAACACAACTCCATCTCCCACAGATGCTAACAAGTACACTTTTAAAGACAGATAAATATCTAAAATGCTGAAACTGACAATTAGAAACCTTTACAAAAATGTACTGATTTCCAGAGTCACTAAGCACTGGCTCCTCCTATTAATTTCATGTTGCTTCTTAATGTTCAGGTCATAGCCAAAAAAAAAGAAATAATTCTGTAACTTGGACTTCGGAAGTCTGATGCAGGCCAATAATTCCTCTGTTTGAAAATTGAAACTACAAATGTTTATGTACAGAAAAACAGAGACATCACTGGGAAGACCTGGAGAAGTCAAATAAACGCCAGTATTCCACAGGTACAAAAATGCCACATGATATAAAACTCCATTTCTTGGATTTTGAATGCTGCAAGCATAATAACAGTCTTTTCACCCCCTCCTTTTTCTTTTTTTTAAATGCTGACTGAGGAAGTCTGTACTTCTATAATAATTTACTCCCACTAAAATGCCTGCCTCTGTTGAAAGGAATGCTGTCAAAACCAGCTTAGGTTCCAGCTGATTTAAATAAAAGTACACAGCTGTCAGTAAGATTAAAGTCCTGCTACAGGCCTCATTGTGGAGAGAGGAAAGAAAAGACCACCACAAAATGCAGTGGATATATGGCCTAATTAGATCACTTTGTTCTTCCAAAATCTTATTTACTGAACCTGTATCTTAAGGCTCTAACAATGCTAATATTTTTAACTGTGGAATGTATTCTAACTGCTTTCCTTCCACACAAAAGATCTGGTTAAAAAAGCAGGTGTCTTCACAGTTTAATCCCAGCTTTTATACCTACACACAATTTAGGGCCATTAGCACTTCCTGCATGAAAAGAAGAAAGTGTTTTGAAAAATACTTGTAAGAGAACAAATTTGTTTAGTGACTTACTCCTACCTCATGCAGAGTTAAGTACAGATTCATAAGATGAATGTTGTGTGGAGAGATTGTGTGGCTCAAACACATGGCATATCAATTGGGTTGAATAAGGCCATATATCCATATTCTCCAATAAGGAGGAGATATATATACATATATCCTATCCAAAAGCCTACTCTAGCAGGCATTTTTAAAACTTCAAGCCTCCCCTCTTTCTTTTGCGAGCTCCTCTGCTTGAAACCATAGAGAATCTCACATTTGTTAGCATCACACCCTCATCCAAACACATTCTCATCTGGAATCAAAAGTTAAAGACAACTGATTAATAAAATCTCAGATGACTCAAGCATCTCAGTGCTCTATGGCTGAGAAAAAAAGAGTATGTCACGTCTTGTGGCTGAAGAATCTGAAATATGAACAAGTCCAGTTCAACCAGGAATGCTCAAATATAAGCATGAGATACAGGGCATTAAGATGTTCCTACAAATAAGATGAAGTCAAAAGCTGCTATTTTATACACAGTGCAAACAAAACCAATTTTGTACCTGACTTGGACAACAAAGACAACACCTGACAAACGATATGACGAAAAAGAAGTGAGCTGTGTTACTACATCGAAGTGATTCAGGAAGGCTGCAGACCTCATATCTTCTGTGAAAATGGACAGATTTGCACATAAACACCTGAGAAAACAACTTTAGGGGAAAGATAAGGTTCAGAACCTCCTTGCTCTGTTTCCTGAAGAACTGAGCAATTTTCTGTACATACTCTCAGCACAAGTACAATCAAAAAGATCTGCATTTCACATTGGATCACTAACGTCTGGGCAGAGTCTATTTTATGGACATAACAAGGACAGACATTTTTAAACAGTTAATAAGAGTCTACACAAAACTGTGCAACTTCACCCTTACCTTCTTGCACCTACTCACCTTGCATGTTGTAAGCTGCCAACTGGACAGCAGTGTCAAAAGGGCATTCCAATCTGCCAAAAGAGAAATGCATTTTTAAAACCTGAACTGACACCATTAGCAGACAACTTATGTAACTGACAGTAAGAAAGTGCAAATGTCTGGGATAAGAAAATGGAAAAGTATTGGTAGAGTTTCAGATAATTATTGGGAGATAAACACTACATTATTTAAGCATTCC